>CAUJRU010003472.1:0-44603 GCA_963277665.1 Viscum album | reverse complement strand
AGCGGCCGAAGCCGTCTACCGTGTTAAAGAACCTGGAAATGAACTTGTGGTTAGGGATCCCCGTCAAGACAGGGACCCCAACCTAGAGGATCTTATCGCGGTGCTCACAGCCTGCCTTGAAGCGTTGGAGACGCGGCAGGTGGCGGTCCCACCGGATGGCAAGCCTTATCCCGCGTGGGTGGATGATATGCCCGCACCTCCGGGTTTTGGGAACCCCACTTTCTCGCCTTTTAATGGGACAGCGGTCCCGCCGCAGCACTAGGCTCATTTCTCATCTAGGTGTGGCCCCATGCTGGGGACCCCGGCTCAGCCAGAAGCCGCCAAGCTCCGATGTTTCGTACAGACATTGGAAGGTCCTTCATTCGTCTGGTACAGCCAGCTCCCTATCGGATCGGTGACCAGTTGGGAGGATCTTCACCGGCTGTTCTTATACCAGTTCAGCTCCACCACGCGGAAGACCAGTATTGCGGACCTCTTCAAGTGCAAGCAGAGGCCTGATGAGTGAGTCGTAGATTTCATTGCCCGGTGGAAGGGACTTACGTATTCCCTCGATATGCCACTGACTCAAGAGAAATTACTGACGATGTGTGTGGGGAACGTCAAGACAAAGCTGGTACCCTCCCTAATTACCCAGAACTACCCAGGAGGGTTCAAGGATTTCTCAAATAAGGCTCAGTGCCTCGAGGAAGCCCTACAACAGGCTAGTCAGGCACGTTTGATGCCCCCTATGATCCCATCTAGGAGGACCGCCAGGGCTAAACCCGCCGCGGTGGCCCAAATAGAAGCCTCGAGGCAGCTGGATTTACTGCCGGCGGCACCACCCCCACAACCCCGCAGAGGTCCTCCACCTCAAGAAAAGGCTCCTGCCCAGCAGCGGCCGCCTTAGAACCGACAGGTTCCCCCGCGCAACGCGCCACCACCACCTAGGCGAGACAATCAGGCGCCACCTCCTCGGCCGGCCCCTCCGGCCCCTCTTCAGGGCCAGGCCCCCAGGGCCCATTATCGGGAAAAAAGGTACCAGACTTATTCGTTCAACGAAAATCAGGTCCCTGGCTACTTCTGAAGTGCTCTAGAGCAAGGGATTGTGCGTCTCCCTTAGTACAGAAGGCCGGCAGAGGCGAATCTCACCGATCACCCCAACTACTGCCCTTATCATCGGATCCTGGGGCACACCCTCAAGCAATGCTATGTGTTTAAAGACTGGCTTGAAGACCAGGTCAACAACAACATAGTCAAGTTGTGCCCAGCACCAGCGCAAGTGGCATGTGTCTTTGCAGGATCAGAGATTGGCAGCGACAGCAAACACGAGTGGAAGCAGGTCCCTAGCCGCGGATCCCAGAAATACGACGACTGGATGGCTTGAAAAACCATCGTTCGTGCCCAAGGTATCATCCGGGCGCGTCTAAAGCAGCCGGAACCTTTAGAATAAGTAGCTAGTTCCTCCGCATCTTCTTCACAGTAGACCTTTTCCCAAAAGGGAAATCAGCGACGACGCAAGAAGAAGCAACGCGCACCGCCGGTGCCGTCGTCATGCCGCACTCTCGGCGATTTTATGCCCCCTGAAATGGGTATTCCTCCCAGAATCTGCCCAGCGGTGGATGACTCCTCGAGCGATAGCCAGGGGTATGCTTTGGTTAACACCGTGGAGCTTGTAAAGCCCTATATGTCTCTCGACGAGGGGGAACTCCAGGCAGACCTCCCCAACGTTTCCAGCCGACGTCAACGTCAGCGGAATCACAACTGCACCGGTCATCAAGGTACGTCAGCAGGCAGTTTTGGCCAAGCAGTGCACGCTACTGAGACCAGACAGCAGGCTCAGCGCAGAGCTCAACACGTGCAAACCCATCTAACGCCCTCGGCTCTACCTCCGCCGCCGTTCATGCTACTTGATCGGGGGGGAGTTGCCTTGTTCATATCACAGTCAGTCTTGCCAGGCTACAGGCCAGCCTCCGCTGTCTGATCCTAGTCCGGCGACTACTCTCCAGGCTTCTACTAGTAGGCAGCAAGATGTACCCAGTACTAGCCAATCGCCGGTTCATCCGGCCGGACCAGCTATGCCTACAAATGCCGGACGACATCCTGTAAGCAGAGGTTCGCGTTTGGCATGAAAGTATGATGTTCTGAAGCACCTGTCCAGCATTCCGGCGAGGCTTTCTATCCTTGAGGCCATCTTCCTGTCATCTGAAATGCGTGAGGCACTTGCCGAGGCCCTAAGGAGCCCCCTTTAGTTCGAGATGGAGGTTGCAGCTGCAGAAGCCTTCCATACCGAGACGATTAAAAACGAAGAATTTCAGGCGGTTATCTCGTTCTTCGGTGAAGATGAGGACGCTCCTATACAGGGGAAGATTCGCCCACTGTACATCACTGGCCACATCAATGGTGTGGAAGTCCGCCGCTGCCTCGTTGACACAGGTTCCAGAATCAATCTAATTCTGACCCGGACACTGCGAAAGCTTGGTCTGTATGATGGTGATTTAACTCCCTCTAACCTCAGGATCCAGGGGTACGACAGGACCGAGCAAACCCTAGTAGGCAAGATACGCCTGAAGACTCAGTTCTGTGGCTTAATTGCCAGCACCGAGTTCATGGTTGTCTCTCAGGACACCGCCTACAACGCATTGATGGGTAGGCCATGGCTCCATCTGCATGCAGTGGTCCCTTCGTCGTATCACCAGTGCCTCAAGTACTCGCTCAATGGTCGAGTAGGCGTGCTCCAAGGAGACGCGTCCCCTTTCGCTTGTTGTGAGGCCCGCTACCTGGATGCGGGTTATTAAAAAATTAAGGATAAACAGATCCTAGTAACTGAGGACGAACCTGCCCCGGTCACAAGTGATCCCTGGGCGAGCATGGATGACGCCTACATCCTCCCGATCTACCGGTTGGAGACCACGACCCCCGACATGGGGCAATGTTTTGTTGTTTCGGGTACGCAAGTAAGGCATGTTCCCGTGTCCAAGCGACAACGGAAAATCACCTCGTACTCCTACATTAACCAGGCTTAGGTGATCCCGGAACCTCCTACCCATGTACGGTACCGGGATGTTAAAATTATGACAACGGCGGTGCACCATACGTGTCTCTTCCGCCGGGCTGGAATTAACCAACTCAGGCCGACACATCACCACTACTTTGATATCATCAAACGTGGCCCTTTAGGCCGAAGGCCAGATGGGATAGGGTCGACTGCCTTCATTGCTATGGTCTCAATGGAAAGCGAGTCTCCTGATGTGATGATCGCTGCTGCCCGAGCCGGTACCAGCTGCCCCTTTGATTTTGATATCCTAGAAGTATCTTCCGTCACGGGAAGTCCCCCCACGGGTGGGAAGGAAGACCTGTAGGATGCTCCCCCTGCCTATAAAGAAGGCGTCTCTACCACGGTTGATGAACTGGTACAGGTGAACCTTGGTAGCGAGGCAGATCCGAAACTCACATTGAACAGTGCATCCATGTCCCCCGAGGAGCTACAGCAATACGTAGACTTCCTCAAACAGCACCATGATGTGTTTGCTTGGAGTTAAAACAATTTCCAGGGCTAGATCCCCAGGTAGCTGTTCACTTCTGGGCCTCCCAGCAAAACATCGTGGGTTTAAGCAGCCTCCCAGGAAGATGCACCCTTCTCATGGTGCTATAGTTGAGGCCAATGTTGACAAGCTTATCAGAGCCAACTTCATCATGAAGGTCCAGTACCCCTAGTGGCTTGCCAACATTGTGCCGGTCAGGAAGAAGAATGGGCAGATCAGAGTCGGCATCGACTTACGCGATCATAATCGCCACTGCTCGAAGGATGACTTCCCACTTTCGGTGACGGAGTTGTTGATTGACGCCACGGCCGGGTTCCAAGCCCTCTCATTCAAGGATGGATATTCCAGGTACAACCAGATCCGGATGGCCCCCAAATACGAGGAGTACACTACCTTCAGAGCTCCCCAAGGTACCTTTTGCTACCAGGTTATGCCATTTGGTTTGAAAAATGCAGGTGCCACCTATCAGTGGGCCATGCATTGCATATTCAATACGATTCTCGGGACATTGGTGGAATTCTACATGGATAACCTCATAGTCAAATCATTTCAGTTCCAGGACAATCTCAAAGACCTTGAAAAAGTGTTTGGTTTCCTCTGTTCCCGTCACCTGAAGAGGAACCCGCTGAAGTGTGCCTTCGGGGTCACCTCCGGGAAGTTCCTGGGCTTTGTTGTCAGATACCGAGGTATCGAGATCGACCCGGAGAAGATCAAGGCCATCGGCCATATGCCTCCCCCGAGAAACATTCAGGAGCTTCGAGGCCTTCAAGGACAGTTAGCCTATATACGCCGATTCATCGCGAATCTGGCCGGCAAGTGTAAGCCATTTTCCCAGCTCATGAGGAAGGGTGTCGCCTAAGAATGGGATGAGGAATGTCGGACTGCCTTCGAGGAAATCAAGCATTATCTACTCCAACCTCCGGTCTTGATGCCACCCGTCTCCGGAAAGTTGCTGGTCCTTTACGTGACCTCCCAGGAGAGATCCCTCGGTGCGCTACTCGCCCAGAAGAATAATGAGGGTACTGAGAATAGTCTCTACTATCTCAGCCACATGCTTCTCGATACGGAGGTAAGATACTCCCCTATCGAAAAGATATGCCTTGCGCTCTTCTTCGCCATGAAGAAGTTGCGACATTACCTGCAACACCACGAGGTGCAATTGGTCTCCCGAGTAGACCCACTGATGTACATCCTGAACCGTCCCATGCTGACTGGCCGACTAGCACGGTGGGAAGTGATTCTCCAGCAGTTTGATATCAGGTTTGTACCTCAGAAGGCCATTAAGGGACATGAGTTGGCGGACTTTTTAGCTGCCCATCCAACCTCCGCGGATCAATCCCTGGACCTGGATTTCCCTGATGAGACGATCCTCTCAGTCGATCATGCTGTCCCGTGTTGGCAAATGCATTTCGACGGCGTCTCCTAGAGCCCCACCAGTAGGAGGCTCGACGATCAGAAGCTCAACAGAGTGGGTCTGGGTATTGTCTTCATCACCCCGGCGCAAGTCGTCCTGCCATACTTGTTCCTATTGTCAGAAGGCTATATGAACAACGAGGCAGAGTACCACGCTCTCATCACCGGCCTCGAGTTGGCCCTTGAGATCCATGTGCCCCATATACATGTGAAGGGAGATTCCGAGCTGGTAATCAAATAGGTTAATGGCGACTACGTTGTCAGGAAGCCGAAGCTCTCACCGTTGCTGGAGTACACCCTCCACCTAATGGCCTAGTTCTCTTCTCGACCGGAGGTTACCCATGTCCCACGGTCGCAGAACGGCCAAGCAAACGCCCTGTCTGTCTTGGCCGCATCGCTCGCAGAACCTGAGCAAGATGATTTGATCATACATGTGGCCCACCGGAGAGTCATTGCCCCCGTCACCCAAGAGGACCATGATAGCCTGCGGGTAAGTCTTCTCACTGCTGGACCCTCCACGTCAGGGGTCTCGGGTTCATCAGACGTAGTGGTTGAAACCACCCCCGACTGGAGAGCACCTTTGGTCGAGTATCTCCAAAATGGTCGCCTCCCGGACGACCGGGCCGAGCGTGAGAGAATTCGACATCGCGCGCTGTAATTTACCCTCCAGAGCGGCCCCAGTCTTGAACAGACCCTTTATAAGCGGAGTTTCGATGGTGTCCTCCTCCGCTGCATCCAAGGAGTAGAGATACCTCAAGTTATGCAAGAGTATCATGCCAGTTCCTGTGGCGCCCATCAAGCTGGGCCGAAGCTGTCCCATCAAATCCGGAGGATAGGGTACTTTTGGCCCTCTATGATCCACGATTGTATTGGATATTCCAAGAGATGCCACGCATGCCAAGTTCACTCCAACTTCCTGCATCGGCCGCCAGAACCTCTCCACCCCACCAAGTACTCTTGGCCATTCATGGTATGGGGGCTTGATGTAGTGGGACTTTATCCACCGGCAACAGCCCACCAGTGTAGGTTCATCTTGAATGCTACAGATTTCTTCTCCAAGTGGGCAGAGGTAGTTCTGCTCAAAGAGGTCAAGGCCCATTCCATTGTTGACTTTGTGAGCTCTAATATTATTCATCAGTTTGTAGTCCGTCACGCTGTCCTCACCAATAATGGAACCAATTTCCGAGCGGCCGAACTAATGAAATTGTACACCAAGTCCGACATTCGGTCGAACCATACCTCCCTCTACCACGCGCAGGCGAATGGACAGATCGAGGCGTTCAACAAGACCCTCTCTAACATTGTGCAGAAGATGGTCGGTCGGAACAATAAAAGTTGGCCGGACAAGCTCCCCAACGTCAAATGGGCTTACCAGACGATGACTCGCAACTCTACCCAGGTGACCCCATATTCCCTGGTGTATGGAGCTGAGGCTGTCCTACCCATTGAGATCCAGCTGCCGTCGTTATGCACTGTAGTTTATGACCACCAGACATCAGATGAGGTAACCGAGATCCGTCTTGCTGAATTAGATGCACTGGATGAGAACCGGCTTCGTGCCCTGCACAATCTGGAAAGGCATCAGGACAAGATAGAGAGGGCCTTTGACAAGAATATTCGTCTCCGCTCTTTTCTACAGGGCGACCTGGTACTAGACCTTCGAGCGCCAATGATTCCCGGTAGGAAACCGCCCAAATTAGAACCCAAATGGGAAGGGCCTTATATCATCCATAAGGTTTACCCCAATAGAGCATACTCCTTGGTGACCACGGATGGAGAGCGTATAACCCCTACCACCAATGCCATGTTCCTCAAGCGATACATTGCCTAGGGCAAAAAAGTCTAGCACGACCCTAAACTGTAAGAAGGTCCAGCACGAGCCTAAACTGCGAGAAGGTCCAGCACGACCCTAAACTGTGAGAAGGTCCATCATGACCCTAAACTGCGAGAAGGTCCAGCAGGACCCTAAACTGTGAGAAGGTCCAGTACGACCCTAAACTGCGAGAAGGTCCAGCAGGACCCTAAACTGTGAGAAGGTCCAGCACGACCCTAAACTGCGAGAAGGTCTATCACGACCCTAAACTGCGAGAAGGTCCAGCACGACCCTAAACTGCGAGAAGGTCCAGCATGACCCTAAACTGCGAGATGGTCCCGCACGACCCTAAACTGCATCCCCGTCCTTACTGCAAGACGTTAAACTGCAAGCCAATCAGGCCGTCCTGACCGAGGCTCAGCCTCAGGCCCCTTGGCCTCCTCAGGCCCTAAGGCCCCCCGTCCTTACAGCAAGACATTAAACTGCAAGCCAGTCATGCCTTCCTGACTGAGGCTCAGCCTCAGGCCACTTTCCCTCCTTGGGCACCTGGCCCCCCCGTCTTCACCGTGAGACGTTAAACCGCAAGCTGGTCTGGTCTCCCTGACCGCGGTCCGGCCCCAGGCCCCTTGTTTTTTCCCCGGCTTACCCTCTTACGGGATCGTACAGTGTGGTGTAGGACTACGTCCTCATTCACGCCGGATTACTTCTCGCACCATGCACATCCCTAAATGAGATGCTCCTCATCCCGCATGACGTTAAACTGCATCTTAAGAACTACGTTTCGCTTGATTCCCATATTCATGGGATACGTAGGAACGCTCGGATGCCTCGCCTTGAGCCCAGCCCCATGCTTTTCTCTTCCACTATTCCCCCTGGGAATAGTTTCCTTGGAGGATCTTTGTGTAGAAGGGATTAGGCTTTCTTGGCCCCGCTTGCACAAGGATTGTAAGGGTCTCACCATGTGCCCACTCCCATTCTTCTATCCTCCTACGTCCTCACTGCATGACGCTAAACTGCATGGACTTCAAGAACTACGTATGGCTTGATTCTCATCCTCATGAGATACGTAGGAACGCCCGGGAATTTCGTCCATTGGCCCAGCCCAAAAGCCAAAATCTTCCCCTCGGGTCAAGACATGGTAGGGTGCACACTTTTGCCCCAACTCACATCGAGCAAGCCTCGACCCGACTGCACATCCCCCCTGGAGATGTTTGCCTCTTTCATGGATGGATACAACTATGCTTCACCCATTCTTTGACTGGGATTCCATCATTTTTACACACCTGGAGGCACCCCCCAAGAATTTCCTGGATACAATGCCCAAGGGCTCTCTTACCGACACGGGCCAATGCCCCTGAGGGTTTTCAAGCAACAAGCCTATACAAGTCCTGCGTTGTGAATTTGTTCAGCGGTCGACGCTCATTAGTTGCTCCCATACGAGTCACCATAGGAACGCTGTGTTTCGAACATGGTCAATAGTGTCCTAGATCTTCGGGTCCACCCCGAGATGTCCCAGACATCGAGTGCAGTGATTCATTCTACCCCATCCTGAGGTGACAAACTTCCCCCCTGGTGGTGCTAGCGATCGGTCCCACGACCCTGATTCCCCATAGGGGTGAATGGTGTGGTGTGGGACTATGTCCGCATTCACGTCGGGATCATGTACCATGTCGTACGCCCTCCCATTACGAGGCCCAGCCTCAAGCCCCTTGGCCTTCTCGGGTCCCCGACCCTCGTCCTCATGTAAGACGTTAAACTGCAGACCCGTCAGGCCTTCCTGACCGATGCCTGACCCTAGGCCCCCTGGCCTTCTCGGCCCCCTCTCCCAACTTCTTACCCATGGTGTACGGTGTGGTGTCGGACTATGTCCTCATTCACATCGGGATCATGTACCATGCCGTACGGCTCCCCTTACGAGGACCAGCCTCAGGCCCCTTGGCCTCCTTGGGTCCCCGACCATCGTCCTCATTGAAAGACGTTAAACTACAAGTTGGTCAGGCCTTCCTGACCAATGCCTAACCATCAGGCCCCTTGGCCTTTCCGGGCCACGACCCAGGTCCTCTCTTATAGGAGTGTACGGTGTGGTGTGGGACTATGTCCTCATTCACATCGTCTTCTTCGCCATACCGCACACCTCCATTATTTAGGGGTATATTACTCCCTTTATCGTCCCGTATGATGTTAAACTACATCTAGAGAACTACGTGTGGCTTGATTCCCATCCTCATGGGATACGTAGGACCACCTGAATGTCCAGGATTCGGGTCCAGCCCCATCTCTCCGGAATCTTCATCCCATCTTGGCCCCTTGGCATATCCTTCCTCCATGAGGGGATTATATGGTGTGGTGTGGGATTATGTCCTCATTCGCGTCGGTCCCGTAATGACCACGCCATGTACCTCTCCCCACTGACCTGTTTCGCCGATCCCTTTTCGGCAGTTCACCAATGTGCCTAAGAGTACTCTGGTTTATTACCTGGAATGCCAAGCTTTACTCAGACACGTCCGCACCCGCATTCCAGGCTTTGTGTATCCCTGCATCAGGGCTTTCATCATCTTTCAAACCCGGAGGGACCCCCCAAAAACGGCCTGCATACTACGCCCAAGGGCTCTCCTACCTTTACGGGCCAACGCCCCCGAGGGTTTCAGACAACAAATCGATAAAATCCTACGTTGCGAATATGGTCAGCGGTCAATGCTCATTTGTTGTTCCCACCTCAGGCTAACGTGATATGGACGATGTGTTTCCACCATGGTTAACAGTTTTCCTCTGTCACCACGCCAACCCATGATCCCAAAATGTCGGGTACAGGATTCACACCCTTCATCACTTCATCATGTCCAAGTAGAGTCTCAGGACTCTTGGTACATTTCCTCCGTGCACGTCTGCATGTTGGGGGAACAAGCCATGTCAAAGGTGTCCTTCGAAACTCTCTGCCGACTCCCCTTTGGTGGACGCCCCAAGTATTGCGATGAGGTTACCCCCATTGTTTCCCACACCGAGTTTAACTCACGTGGGCTTAGGGATCGGGTTGACATCTGTGCTTACTCAGGAAGTTGTCACCATCCACGGTCCAAACTCTAAGACCATAAATGAAGATTCTCATTTGGAACTATGTTTAGCTTGATTCCTATCTTGATAGGATACGTAGGAATGCCCAGACCCCTTGTCTTTGGGTCCAGCTTGAGTTCAGCTAATTTGCCTCTCAGGTCCTTCCATTGGGACCCCGAACACGGGACCACGTGGCGTAGTGTAGGACTACGTCCTCATTCATGTCGGGTTTGCAATAGCTGCACCACGCGCACCCCGTTCTGAGAGTTAGACCTCCTATTCCCTGTCCTGCATGACATTAAAAGGCACCCTTCAGAACTACGTGTGGCTTGATTCCCATCTTCATGGGATACGTAGGAACACCTGAATGTCTAGGCTTCGGGTCCAGCCCCAACTCTTAGAGATCTCTTGATGTCCCAGTCACCGAGGCCACTTGGCCCGTCCCTCTCCAGGAGGGGGCTATGTAGGTATGATACAAGGTTTTGGGCACCGTGCCCCCTTCCCCCGGGAACCCGCCAGATCTTGGTTACCCTCAAGTTGAGTCTCTTGGCCCCTTGAAGTGGTTCACCCATGTGTTAAGAGTACTCTGGTCTAGGACCAAGAGTGTCAGATTCAACTTGATCAAGTCCCTTCCACTTTTAAAGCTTCGTGTTCCCCTCCATTCGGGCTTCCATTACCTTTCACACCCGGAGGGACCCCCACTAACGGTCTGGATACAACGCCCAAGAGCTCTCCTACTGTTACGGGCCAATGCCCCGAGGGTTTTGGACAACTAATCGATAAAATCCCGCGTTGTGAATACGGTCAGCGGTCGACGCTCATTTTTCTGTCCCCTTTTTGTGCTGATAACACGACAAGATTCTATCTTGCGAACATGGTCAGCAGTAATCCTCTGTCGTCACGCCAGCCCCTTCAGTCCTCAAATGTTGGTTGCATGATTCACATCATTTTCCACACCATCATGTCCAGGTGGAATCTCGACACTTTTGGCGCTATCCCTCAGTGCACCTTTGCATGTCAGGGGGACAAAGCTGCAATATAGCGTCCTTCGTGGATCCCATGGTCCGAGCTCTAAGACCATAGACTAAGATCCATTCAGAACTACGTGCGGCTTGATTCCCATCCTTATGGGATACGTAGGACTGCCCGAACGCCCTGTCTTCGGGTACAACCCATTTAGGGAGCCAGTCCCTCCCCCGGTTTCACCTCTTACCTCTATATAGGCCCCTCGGCCTAAGGTCTCCCTCTTCTAATGGAATACAATTCGATGTGGGATCATGTCTCCGTCAATTGTGTTTTATAACACTGCACACATTTCCCGCCTAGCATCGTCTCTGCTACATCGGAACTGCATGACGACAAAAATTCATGCTTGGTCCTATCATACGACCCTAAACTGTGACATTATCGTCCTGGTCGCACGATGAAAAACGGCACTGCATTGTTGTGACCTCGTTGTAGAGGACATCACGTTGGGTATTGGTCACGTTCCATGCCATTTGTCAACACCCATCACAGCTTGATCCTTGTGGTGACATCACGTCCTACTATTCTAGGTCCGTTGCTTCACAAAAAAAACCATTCACCTTAAAGAACAAACAAGATACATCAAATTCCGCTTCTTTTAGTGCAAGGGCCACGCCCACACTCCCCTTTTCCCTGACACTGGTATCTTACCGTGTCACCTTTCAGAACTACGTATGGCTTGATTCTCATCCTTATGAGATACGTAGGAGCTCCCAAGCACTTCCCCGCAGGCCCAACCTAACCTTTGTGTTCGGTCAGTCGACTCGAGCATTTCCCCAGAGAACGCATGGTAATCAGGGCTTAGGTCCTCCTTCACGTCGGCTTTTGTAAACCACCATGCCATGTATCCCCTGCTCCCCTTACCCATCCATGGTCAAAATTCTATGACCCTAAACTAAGATCTCCCTATGGGAAAGGACTCTTCTCCCTCTATCTAATACGTCTGGTTGTCGTATTAAGATATGTTTTGACAAAGAGCCCGATGTGTGGGACTTTCACAGGGACATTCCCCTCATCCCATGGCCATGCTTCATGAGCTCGCTATTTGGATCCTCATCCTCTTCCACATCCAAAAGGACCATTGGACGACATGGATACTAGGCTTAAGGGCACTCCATGAATGCTGGACCTAAGGGACCTGTAATCATTTCAGGCCAACGTCCCTACGAATATTTGACAATATTTGTGACATGGTCCCGTGTTTTGAACATGGTCAACGGTCGACCCTCATTTGTCTGTCCCCATTATAGGCTAACGTGACAGGATACTGCGTTGTGAATACGGTCAGCAGTTACCCTCCATCGTCGCACCGCCATCATCATGATTTGAATCTCGAGTGCCATGATTCGCACATTTCCACTTCCTCTTGTTCAATTGGAATTACATCATACTCGGCTCTTTCTCTTCGCGCATCTAGGTGCGCAAAAATGATCATATTAGTGTCACTAGGCCAGTATTCAACGGTCATCCCTTTGCCCTAACCTTCCCCTCTCTGTGTCGGGAAATTCCCCCCTCTACTGCTTGTTTCCCACACCGAGCACGACTCAAGTGGGCTTAGTAGTTTTGGCGGGATGTGTACTAACATGGTCGGGCTGCTCATCGTCCTGCATGATGTTAAAATGCGCTTCCAGAACTACGTATGGCTTGATTCCCATCCTCATGTGGTATGTAGGAACGCCCGACCACTTTGCTTCGGGCCTAGCCCAATCCTCACTCTTGGTCCCTCGACCTGATGAGTTTCCTCCAGGGGTATGTAATGTGATTTGGACTCTGTGTCCTCATTCATGTCGGTTTCATATCTACTGCACCACACGGTTCCTTCCCTTTTATTCCACGTCCAATCGTATGACGTCAAACTACAGGAGTCTATGTGTCCTCAACGCATGACATTAAACTGCGGTTCTACCCTGAACAAGTTCAGGATGCCCCAAGATCCCACTGGGAAGTTACAGATCCCCTTGCCAGAGAGGCCCTGCATGAAAGAAGGAATGATCCATGATCAAACCGATGCGCCCATCTGGTGTGCTCCCACCACGGTGGTGTAACTACCTAAGTGTTGGAGTCTGTTCGGAGAGACCATCACTCCATATTCCATGCTTTGCGTGCCCCTTATACGGACCCTTGTCCCCTTTCATGTCTCACAGGACCCCCTAACGGCCTGGTATGATGCCGCATCGGCTCACCTACCATCCTGGGCCAGCGTTCCGGAAGACGGGTCATGTCTGGAAGGACCCCCTAACAGTATGGATGTCTGACCTATGGTCCGCCAACTGTCCTGGGCCAACGTTCCGATGGATTGATCAACAACATTTGTGACATGGTCCCGTGTTTCAAACATGTTCAAAGGTCGACCCTCATTTGTTGTCCCCATTATAGGCTAACGCAGTAAGGATACCGCTTCTCCTCTAAGTGCCCCAGGTGCTGCCCCGTTCGTGCATGAGAGCACGCTGAAGAAATGGTGGGAAGAGAGGGCGACTCTCTCCCGTTTCTCACATCGGGCTCGACTCACGTGGGCTTGGTGAATTGTCGCCGAACATCCTGCAAACATTGTAGGGATGTAACAAGGCAATTCAAACAGTGTAAATCGTGCTTGTTATGGCATTCAAAACAAAAAAAATTGGTTGATGCACGAAAGTACCAATAAAAGTTTTTTTGGGTTTGTTACAATACTCGGGGGTCGACTCCCCCCATGGATGGGTTGACCCCATCAAAAGAGCATTGCAGCTCCACCACCTGTTGACTTGCAGCATCAAAGGCTTGCTGCCGCTGAACCAGCTCCCGCTCCTCCTCAACAGCGGCGGGGCGCAGTTCGTCAATCCTGGCTTTGGCCCTCTCTACGTCAGCTTGAACGGCGTCCATCTTTCCAGAGGTCTGCCTCATATGCTCTTCTACCTCTGCCAGCTGAGCCTTCAACCGTGAGACCAACTTAGATTGTGCATCAAGAGAGGCTGAAAGCTCATCTGCCCGGGTCTGCATCCGTTGGACCTCGCCTTCAGCCTCCCGGAGCTTCTTGATGTCGGTCTCCTTCCTCTGCTGCCAGCCCACACTGAGCCCACGATCATGCTCCCGGATCTTCTCGGCCATAAGATCTCGAATGAGTGCGTGAGATCGTTGGGCATCCCTTCCCCCAGCGCACAGTTTGCGCAACCGTGAGCGGAGCCTATCCATTTCGGCCAGCCATTGTGCCTGAGGGGTGTCGTTGATAAAGCGCGCAATCATCTTCCATGACCGGCAGTGGACTATGCTACTGTATTCCTTGTCGGAGGCCGTTTCGTCCCAGTCTGCGCGATCGGTAGGCTCGTACACGGGATACGCCTGCAGGAAATCCTCAGCAGGATCAACGTCTGTTGTTGAACCTAATACGACACCTGGTGCCGATACAGGCATGACAGAACTGGGACTGACCGGTTGATCCTCTTCCTCGGAGTCCACCTCAATGATTTCGGGAACGGCCCTGCTGGGTGTCCCGCCAGTGATGATGTGCGTCGCAGCTTGAGGAGATGGTGGGACTATCGCCACCATCACTGTCATACCCCTAGGAGGGACGCCACCAGACATCCCGACCATTCTTGCCGCAGCAGCCCACGCCAGTCGGAGAACTGTACGACGGAGAGGGACATAAACGTTAGTTGGCATGGCCTGCATGTGACAACGAGGAGACCGGTAGAGGAGACTTACGGAGATCGACCTCCTGGCACTGCTCTTGAGCCGGTACTGACGGGACCCCGAGACGAGGCCCCCCATATACTTTAGGAAGGTCTGGAGATTCCGGAGGAGCCACCTCGAGCGCCCTGGGCCCACCAGATGCGGAACTGGACGCAGCCATAGGCGCGGTTTCTGAAGGTCCCGCATCATCACCCGCCAAGGAGCGAGAACGAGGCCTGCGAACAAGTTCCTCCTGCATGGCTCAAACATGGGTGAGAAGTCCATAGTGACTCATGAACAGATCGTAAAGAGAGAAGTTCGGAATGCTACCTCGAGAGCCTCCGCGATGTTATCGGATTCTGAGCCTCGGTCTCCGACCTTGCCCTCCTCCAACGTGCTCCCTCATCCAGCCTCATCCTCCCGGGAGGAGTCCTCTGATTCCTCCGGCTAGGGGAAGCGCTCCCTCAGATCGGCAACCAATAACTGTTGGTGGACCGTCTGATTCAATAGTACCTTCACCCGGTCTGTCATTGGGTAAGGGACACCACTAGAGTGGACGTAATCCTCCAGCTCTTCCAGGTACTGTTCCGCCTCCGCCGGAGATGCCATGAATCCAACCCGAACTAGGCCTATGCCCAGTAATTCCATCCCGAGGCGATTCAGGTGGGCCCATATCTCGGATGGGATGAGGAATTTCCGGTTGACATCCCAAATGTCCCAAGCTTCCGGGAAGACGACATACTCTGCCATCTCAATGTGATGCAGGCGCTTCCCCGGAGCCTGAGTGGATATCCTATGAAATCCCATCAGTGGACGCCCCTCCGGATGACCCTGCTCTCCCGGAATCACCGGATCCACCGCTGCTTCCATAGCCTCGGTCGGTGCGGGTCTCGCCGCCATGGCAGCCCCGCTACTGCGAGCGGCCATCGCTACCCGCCGACCCCGACCGTGAGATAGAGGAGTCCCACCGTCACCATCCCGGATCGTTGGTTGCTTCAGCATCTCCCCTGGGTAAGCAGCCTCCCAACTGATGGAATACTCCTTCACCAATCATAAAGAGGAGGTAGGGGGAGGAAATTCAATCCGCATCTTTCCATCTTCCCGTGTGAACATGAGCCACAACTGCCTCATCACACACGGGTGCTCCTCATGACGCACCTCCAAGTAGACTTGAGGGGTCAGCTGCTGGAGGCACCGGAACTGCCTCACAAACCGATGTGGGGTGTACGGTTCACAGAGCGTCTCACGATCTATTCGTGCCACCAAAACTCCACCTCGGAAGGCCAGGAGGTAAGCCCAATGTTCTTCTGTTCCTCGTCTGTCATCAGTATGCATTCCCGTCGGCAATGGGAAGGGGTGGAAGTTGAACTCATCCGCCCTCCACACCCTGTTCAGCACCATTAGAACGGCTAATATGAACGGGAAACTCCCGACTGCGTTCAGGATGGAGGGGCGTAAATTCGATCCTGGTGGTGAAATGGGGTTTGGATACTCGTAAACCCCACTGATATGCGCTGCGATCCACCCATACAGGAGGTGGAAGGGACCACATATCCTTGGCGGATTCTTGCCCTCGCTAATATTCTGCAGCATTCTGTATAGTTTGGTGAGCATCGGAATCCTCAGATTGATCCACTGCCCCATGGCCAACATCGACGCCATGATAAATGAGCTGGGCCGTACCCCCATGCTTGTATCTCTCACTGGTAGGATACAGCCACAGATGAGAGCCGCGATGAACGTCGCTAGCCTGACTATCGGCTGTTGTTCAGTGCTGACACTGAAACCCCATGTCTTCCATTGGCTGTCCTCCAAGACCCGCCAATACGAGTGCCCCTTGCCCCGTTGGGCCGCCCATTGACAAGTTCGAGGCCTCGGAGGGAACTCTCGATTCTCTGGGAAATTCAGGAAGCATTTGAACCATCTCCTAAAATGGACATCCCTCACTGCCTCCTTGTCCTCTCTGGGGACAAGTGCCATCAGCGCCGATGCCAGTCGCGGCATTTTCTCTGTATCCCCCCACGCACTGACGATAGGGAGGAATTCGTCATACATGGCTCCTAAGATCGGAACCCCAGAAATCTGGTGGACATCCCACTGGCTGATGCGCACCTCCCCGTGATGCAGGTGAAATGTGTTGGTCCTAGATGACCATCTACACAGCAACTCCAGCGTTAGCTGCTTCAGTTGATAAATGTGGAATTGGGAGGCCCATGCCGCCTCATACAACCCCACTGTCCTCAGATCAGCCCCAAACTCCTCGCATGAGGAGCCTACCCAGTAGGCCCAGGCCCAGTCATCAGTAAAGTTGCCACCCTGGCGCAGGTCCCACTCATCGGACCATCCCTTCTTCGAATCCTGTAAGGCCAGCTTTAGCATGGTATGGTAGAGGGGAGGGGAAATCATCGGCTGCAGTGGCTTCCTGTCGATATCGTTCACATGGTTGTAGAGATAGTCAGTGGTAACGGGTGTGAAGTTCACTTGTGCGTGACCATCGGCAGCCCTAAACCATTGGTGCTGGCATGGTATGCTCCTGAACTAGCAAACTGGTTCGTCCCTACTCGCCTCCGGGATGAAGACGTCATCCCTCAACCCGAAGCCGTACAATGGCAGTTTCTTGCACTGCAGATAATCCTTCTGAACCTCTTATAGCAGATCAGTCAAAGATGTGTGGTCCGAGTGGCTTCAGACCATCTCCCCCAGGCCTGGACAGTTGGCCATCTCATCTCGATGAGCAGCATCTGCAAGGACCCCCAATACAGCCTCTTGATGAGCCATTTTAACTCTGGCCCTCAGAAAAGAATTTTTTCCGCTAGATCACGAAGCTCGATCGCGAAGCTGAATCGCGAAGCCGGATCACGAAGATCGGTCGTGATACCACGCCACGAAGTCTGGACAAGGCCGACAAGTAGAGGTTCGCTTGGCGCGGACGCGGAGTCGGAGACCCGCGGTTCGCCGCGAAGCTCGATTCGCGGAGGGCTGTCGCGGAGTACGCGGAGCTTCGCGAAGTCGAGAGCACAAAAAGACAAGGAAGGCACGTGAAAACAAAACAGGTCGACCCACCTATTTTTAGGCGGTGACCCCGGAGCATCGCGGTGCGCCTCACCTGTGCGGAGCATCGCGGCGCGCCCAGATCGGTGGCCCGAGTGTGCATCACGAGGCCCCTTCACGTAGCCGCATCGCGAACCACCGACAATTTTGGCGATTTTCCCTCAGACTTCGACCCTTCAACCTCCGCGGCTCTATGTCTGAGGGGGGCATTTGTTGGTGCCAATATATGGCCCGAAGGAAAGGAATGAAACAGACGGCTGGCGCACTGCCTCACGAAGCACCGACGCGAAGAAACCACGCGGAGCCCCGCCGCGAAGCGCCCCGACCATGGAGGCCTCGCGAAGCTCCAGAGGCGGTAATGCTCCGCGAACGCATTTGACGTTCGTGAGCCACTGCGAAGCTCCGGAGGCGGTAATGCTCCGTGAACGCATTTGACGTTCGCGAGCCGCCAGGAAGCTCCGGAGGCGGTAATGCTCCGAGAATGCAATTGACGTTTGCGAGCCGCCGCGAAGCTCCGGAGGCGGTAATCCTCCGCGGACGACGTTGAAGTTCGCGAGCGCGCCACGAAGCACCGGAGGCGGCACGCGAGTTCTGCTTCACGGCACCCCTTCCCTATAAATACTGGACTCCCCATGAGTCCCCACGATGGACAATCCGACCTTTCGGCTTCTCCTCTCCCGAATCGTGAAGCACTCTTTGCCCCGGGAATCATGATCTCCGCGAGGTACTTCTACTTCGTGAGACGCCTCTGCCTTGTCTCGTTTTGAGCCCCTCTTCCGAGAGGGATGCCCTTCGCGAAGCTCAAGGGAATTCGCGATGGAAGGGGATTCCCAAGGGAACCCGGGCAGCCACGGAGCATTTATGCTTCGCGAAACACCCTACCCATGCTAGTGATCCCTACTCTAAGGCAGGATCGCTACACATCATGAAGCACACTGCTTCGCAGGACCCTTCTTCGCGAGTCACCTCTTCTTCGTGAGGCAGTGCTCTGCGAAAATTGTTCCACTTCGCGAAGCACCTTCCACTCACACCTATGCCCCATGCTAAGGCCAAGGCACTCCACTTCGCAAAGCACACTCCTTTGCTTAGAAATTCCTCTTCTCGTGCGACCCTCCAGGTTTGCACGATGTGATTTCAATGTCCCATGGACAATGCCACCCGTAGCGTTGATTCGCCTAATGCGTCTTCGCATAGGCACGCTAACGGCTATTGCTTCTTCGCATAGCCATGCTAATGTGGACCCCTTGATGGTTCGTTCCACAACCCCTCTTAACCATGGCCTTACTGGTACCTTCCCATCCCTAAGGACCAGAGGGTACCGGTTATGTAAGTCCTACGGGTGTGTTGTGAACCCACCTCGTCTGAGCTGCAGGACGTTAAACTGCCAAGCACCACGTCCTCAACACATGACGTTAAACTGTGATCCGACCTCGTCTCCCTCACGAAGGGTCCCCCCAGGTCGAGAATTTTTTCCACTACTCGTCTCCACGGGAATGGAATCATCCATCCAAAAGGGATGATATCCTCCTTATCGGAGTGGCGTATGTTCGTAGTAGAAGGGCGACCCTAGTTACCCAACGGATGGCTGCACCTCTGCATCTCCGTACTTCCCCACTACCTAGGTCAGTGGAGGGCGTGATAGGGAACGAGGCACCTCCCATCATTGGACCAAGTACCATCTTTCCCGCGCTTTGTCGCACCATGGGCCTCCATCCTGGAGTAAGTCCCAGCACCATGGGCCGCCTAACGCGTAAGACCCTCTTCTCTTCTCACAGACGCATCCTTCGCGATGTGATCGTCAGGTCCTTGCAACCTCTTGTTTCTTACACCGAGCATGACTTACGTGAGCTTAGAGTGAGTTCCGACCCTGAACCCCACCCCTAGCGAACTACGAGTACTTTGATCCATGTCAAGGCATGGTACGTAGGAAGCCTCCATGAGGTTCAAGCCACATTGCTCGGTCGTTCATTCACGTCGAGTTTCGCCCCCATCCAGCATGACGTTAAACTGCACGCCTCGTCTCGCATGACGTTAAACTACATGCCCTCATCCAGCATGACGTTAAACTGTATGCCCCTCTTGTCCCGCATGACATTAAACTGCACACCCATTTGAACTATGAGGTCTTTGATCCATGTCAAGGCATGGTACGTAGGAAGCCTTCCAAAGGTTCAATCCCACCACTCATGGACCAAGGTCCACTTTCACGTCGGTTCGCCGACGAAGCACCACCTGAACTACGAGGTCTTTGATCCATGTCAAGGCATGGTACGTAGGAAGCCTTCCAGAGGATCAAGCCCACCACTCATTGGACCAAGGTCCACTTTCACATCGGTCCACCGACAAAGCCCCCATTTGAACTATGAGGTCTTTGATCCATGTCAAGGCGTAGTACGTAGGAAGCCTCCACGATGTTCAAGCCCACCCATCATCCAATTCACGTCGAGTTCTACCTACGTCCAGCACGACGTTAAACTGCAATTCCAGTCCGATGGCAAGCCGTTGTGACTAACCTGAACTACGAGGTCTTTGATCCATGTCAAGACATGGTACGTAAGAAGCCTCTGCGAGGTTCAAACCCACCATCTGGTCGTTCCGACCTCATTCACGTCTGTTCACCCCCATCCCGCGTGACGTTAAACTGTATTCCCCAATCCGAACTACGAGGTCTTTGATCCATGTCAAGGCGTGGTACGTAGGAAGCCTCCCTGAAGTTCAAGCCCAACAATCATTGGCCCAAACCGTCTCCTAGTCGGTGTGCCAGGTCCCCATTTTCAAGCCCATCTCCCATCGGACCAAGGTCCCTGTAACAGCCCGAGATTTTATGAAAAATATTCTTTTTTATTTCACTAATGTCTTGTGTTGTACGCTACACCAAAAGGTGCTTGCACAACACACATCCTTGACTTGCCTTGCATTACACGCAATCGCGACCTTCCTCGATAGCGTGTGTAGTACGCAATACCGAGTTTCACTAAACAACGATATGCTATAAAAATATTATTAAAACTAGCCGCTATGAATAGTAATAACCACTTTTTGAAATCCAGTAAATCTTATTTTTCAAAATGAACTTTATTTTTGGATTCGGAGTATCGAATTTAGCCTAAGGTGATATTTTGGTACTTTTCGGATAACTTTCATATTCTGATGAATAGTGAAAATTATTAAATTATAATTAAAAACAACTTTTTTAATCGAAATAATTAATAGTGATAAATTATTAATTTGAGTGGTTTTAAAGTATATTTAGAATATATTTTTACAATTTAATACAATGTTGGTCATTGGTTGTAATTTCACATTTCAACCAGACATAATCAAGTGTCAATCGTTTGATAGATATTGTTTCTTAAAAACACGCTATTTGTTTTAACAGCGGGATTTAATTATAAAATTAATTAATGCAACTTTTATGTTATGAATTTGTTAAAATAGACTTCATTTTTGAATTCGGAATATGAAATATAGCTTAGGATGAAATTTTGGCATTGTTCTGAAAAACATCAATTTTTGATGAATAGTGAAACTACTAAGTGGTAGGTTAAAAACTGAATTTTGCATAAAACTTAATTTTACCGCTTCTGTGAATGGAATTTCGAAAATCCGACAGACACGGTTGATATCAGTAAGTAAAATGTGGTTCAATGAGATAAAAATAATTTTTGGTGAATAGTAACTTTTTACTTTTTTTTACCGTGGTTAATAGTAAATAGGGTAACTAAGGGTAAATATGATATTAATATTACCCTAACACATGTCCTAATTCTATTAGACAAGTGTAATTCGACCAAAAACAAACTTAGGAATAAACTATGACCATTTTGGCCCACTTGGATTAGATTAGGACATTTATTATTAATTTATTTAAAGAAGGGTTAAAATAGTTAAAATCAAAGTTTAATAAGTAAATAATTTTTAATATGGGGTTATACATAAGATAAATTCGATTGTAAATATTCATTAGAAAGATAAAAAGATTTACTACATGATGGTATTTTATTTGTAATTTTTAGACATCAAATAATTTAATTTATTTATGACACAAAGATGATGCAGTAATTATCTTGTTAATGAAATATTGACATAATTGATGTTATAAACACCAAAATAAATGTAATTTGAGAATTTTTATGAATTAAACTAATTTTCTAGGTTACTATGATATATTAGTGTTGATTTAATCAACTTGGTTCGAACATATAATTCTGTTATGACTTTCACAAAAATCATATATCAAATAGTGTCAAAATTGACACAAAATAGTTTTTAAATCAAATATTATATTATTAATTGTTATTTTATTCCTAAAAATCTAAGGTTCGGCCAAATGACTTAGATAAGGATGTATATTTTAATAATAAACAATTTGGGGTACGTTTGGCATGTTATAGTAAGTGTATTAACCATATAGTAAAAGAAAACAAAAAGACACGGTAAAAGTAATGTTATTTAACTTAGAGTTAAATCTAATTGATAAGGTTAAAATAATACCCTAAACTTGTCTAAATCTTATTGGTTGATAGGATTCCGACCCATCCCCACTTTAGCTTCGAAATAAGACCCTTTGGAACCATTATAAACCGATTTTGACTTTAATATAAAATAATATTTTGAGATATTCCTAAGGTGCCCCTCTCCTCCCTTATAAAAGGGCACCTCCTCCCCCTCCTCCTCACACCAATTTGAGCACTCAAGCTCGGCCAACCCCTGCCAAAATCTCTTCTCCACTTTCCTATTAACATCCTAGAGGTTCTGGTCTTACTCAAAGACCAATTTTAGTTCCCTAAGAGGAGGTCTCCAAAAGGCGCTTCAAAGAAGAGGTAATTACCGTTACCAATTCTTTCATCTTTATTTCTTCTTCCACTTATTCTTCCTAGGTTGTTTCATTATGAAGTAATAACATCAGTATCACTCATATACTGATATGTTATTATAAGTATGAAACAACCATATTTCACCATCTATCCATCCTACGGAAAAAGAAATCACTGCGCGTGCGTACGTACGGAATACCGTCTCCACGCCGTGGTGTAATCTATTTTCCACCACCACCTTACACGGATGGGTATAATGGTGTAAAGAATAACTATACCTAGTTATTACAACATCATATTGATTCTTATATATTTTATAATCCACTCCAATTCAATTCAATATTTATGGAAATGATATCATCGCTCGTGCGTACGTACGGACTACCGTCTCCACGACGCGATGAGATTCATTCTCCATGTTAACCATTTAAGAATGATTATAATGTATATATAAGAAATAATAATGAAATATATGACATTATAAAGATACTGGATTTATGTATATATATACATATGTATGTCATCTACTTACTTCCATTTCAAGACAATAAGGAAAGGAAAACAGCGTTCATGCGTACGTACGGACTACCGTCTCCATGAACGGTGTTTTTCATTTTATTTATCTACCTATTATATATATATATATACTGAATATATATGATATATAAATCATATTTTATATTCTAGAATTGAGTAAATCATGATATAAGTAATAATGATGTCAAGAACAACAAGTCAAAACACCTACGATAAATGAAACGATTTTACCCAAAACGCTTCTATAACATGGAATTTACAAAAGAGCGGGTAATATAATGTCATAAGTAAACCATATATTATATCATAACAATGAATATGATTCTTTAATAAGTCAATGACATTATTTAAACCATTATACAGGAGCTTCGGACACGTACAAAGCAAATCGGACATAAGGTAAGGGAAATATCACAATCTCATTTTTATCCGAGATTGTTTATTCGTAAGTAATTACTGGGGTGTATTTTATCATCCACATCCATGTTCCCTCAATATGTAATATTATTTCCATCCTTCTACAATATTTTATATCCAATTTTACCCTTCGGTGAGTTTTTAGTAAAAGATACGAAAGGAATATTTTGTCGTTTTTCGTACGAGGTACTTTTTGACTTTTCCGACAAAAGTACGAAGAATGTTTTTTTTAACTTATACGGCATGAATGGATTTTTAAAACATTATTTCCAAGAATATTCCTTTACAAGTTTTCAAGTTTATTTTTAATCAACTTCTTTTAGTTTAAAGTTTTATGACATGTTAAGAAAGGAAAAATGTTTTTAAAGAAGAAAGGATATTTTCCTCAAGAATTCATTTCAAGTGTTTTATAAAAATTGTCTTCCATCTAAGATAATAAAGGGTTCTGTTTTTATCCCTATTATTACATTGATTTGATCATGTTGTGATGGAATTATTTTTATGAATTCCTTTATCTTATATGATTTGTTTTATGATGTCATGATGTTTCAAGAATCCCGTTTTTGTTACATGTGTTATGCGATGATGTATGATTTATGATTATGTGGCACATATAAGAAAGGATTCATTATAAGATGGGTGGGACCTATATTTCCCTCCAATGCATTGGGTAAAGATATTATATCTCATTAGATAGACATGGCTGGAACGGAAGGTTATTTCGGTTCAGTGATACAAGACTGAAACGAGGAGTGAACTCGGTTCAGAAAGGGACTTTGTCCACTAAGATAGTCTTGGCAATGAGTCATGACTAACAAGAAATGATTTTCCATGATTATGTGTGCATGCCACAAAGTTTCAAGTTTTATGTTATGATTATGGGGATCTCATTTTCACTTCTATGATTTATCTCATGATATGATATTATGAGCTCTTTTGCAGGTTAAGATTTCCAAAAGCTATGTTCTTATGTATATGATGTGATTGATATTTCTTTTGTTTACCCTTACTAAGCATTTGAGCTCACCCTTTTATGTTTTCTTTTCCCCAGGATATAAAGAAAGGTTTTAGGTATAAAAAAAAGGGGAAGATCTTTATGGGAGATATTGAAGACCTTTCACCACGATTAGAAGATTACGTTCCGAGTTTCCAAAGACACTAAACTATTACGATCCTTGTGTGTGTATTTTTGTTATGTGCTAAGTATTCATCTAATGTAATGTAATGTCCATGTACGTTAGGCTTCGGGTCTCTACAGTTGGTATCAGAGGAAAGGTTTAGTCAACCTTTGGAAACTAGGATGCGAAAACGTTAGTGAGATCCCTAGATATATTTCTAAGGTATGTCTAGGGATGTCCCTAGGGATAAGTATACGTATAGGTTATAGTAATAGAATTACGCTAACGATCATAGAATTAAACCTAAGATGTTGGATATTGAAGGTACTCCCCCTTTATTATGTTGTTTTCCCTAGCATGATTTTTGCCTCTCACACTATTCTTTTTGGGTTTTAGACAATGGCTGGAACCCGAAGGAACCGTGTTGATCAATGCAATGGACAATGCAATGATTGCCCTCCTGAACAAACAAATGTTATGGGAGATGGAGTGCAAAATATTATTGCTATACTTACACAAGCTATGAATCATTCTGGACTTCCAAATGAGCAGAGAAGGGAACAATATTCTATTGAGTCCTTCATGAGGCAACGTCCACCTTCTTTCAGTGGGTCTTCTGATCCACTTGTGGCTGAATAATGGATCAGTACTACTGAAAAGATATTTTCAGTTCTTCAATGTTCTGAACATGATAAAGTCATCTTAGCAGTATATCGTTTGGAAGGTGAAGCTGATCAATGGTGGAATCTTATCAAGAATACGAGGCCAAGAGATGAAATTGAGTCCATGGAATGGGACGAGTTCAAGAACTTGTTTTTCAGTAAGTACTTCCCTCGTATTCTTCAAACAAATATGGAGAAAGAGTTTCTTGAACTGAAGCAAAGGGACGATGAATCTGTTGGTACCTATGAAGAAAATTTTACAAGACTTGCAAGGTATGCTTCTGGAATTATCATCCAACCTGAATGTAATGTTGATCGATTTTTCAGTGGCTTAAAACCAAGACTTCGAAGGGCATTAGCTATAAGAGACTTCAGTAGCTATGAAGAAATTGTGCGTTGTGCTATCAAGGTAGAAATGGAAGTTGGTGTTACATATCCATCTCATGGTTTTGACAAGAAACGAAAGATGGAGTTCAAGGAGAAATCTCAGAATAATGGTGAGAAGAAGATGAATGTTTCCTTATGCACAAAGTGTGGAAAGAAGCATGGTAGAGATTGTCTTAAAGGGACTAGAAAATGTTTTAAGTGTGGAAAAGAAGGTCATCGAGCAGCTGAGTGTCGAAGTAATGGAAAATGGGTTTAATGATGTGAATAAAGCAAACACTACAGAGAACGCACCGCCAACACTTCAATGCTTCAAGTGGAAGGAAATGGGGCATTATGCTAATAATTGCCCTAATCCAAGGGTTAGTGATGATCAACATGAGCAACCACTGAAGGCAAAGGACAAAGGGAAATCACATGCAATCACTATTGGAAATGTTGAATATGACAACGATGTGGTGGAATGATTAAGTGTTTATGTAATGGGATTCCAAAATAATGTTGTACCATTTAGTATTGCAATATTTATTGATGTGGTATTCAAAGTGATTGAGATATTTTTTGGAAATAAGATGATATGCGCATAATGAAGACGAGAAAATGAAATGTTTAATAGTATTCATGAGCTCATGATTGATATAAGGACTAAGTGATATCATGGTTTGAGTATATAGAATTTTGAGGATTTTGGTAACTTTTAACTGCACTCATGTTTTCACTAAGGTATTCAAGAGAATACACGATTAAGGACTTTGAATGTTTGGAATGTGACCAACAAGACATATCTTATAATATGTGGGGATCAACGACAGTATTAAATCTCTGGTAATCGTTGTCACTATATTATGAGAGTGGACTGCAGTATTATGTATAAGCATAAAGATTAGACTGGATTATGTTGGACGTAATTTAGTATTGTTTAAGGATAGAAGATTTTCGATATTATTGATGGGATGTTATAGTAACGTAGTTTTAGAAAAAGGGACAACCTGCAGGACGGGCGACAGCCCATCGCTTCGGACAAGGCTGTAGGAATCGAACCCACAACCGAAGTGCGACCGGCCTTTATCGCCTACCACTAGCCTACAGGAAGTCGCTGTTTAGTAGAAACTAGTTTTATTATATTAAGAAGTATGATATATGAAGTATAAGTCCATTTTAGGAACCATATGTGATTAATCTCACTATAGAATGACTTATGTATATTTAATAACTTTTTCTAACCTTTTGTTTGAGATAGATGGAATGACCCATCATTCTATCACATAATCTGCTAACACTTCACAAATAACAAATTCAACTTCATTTATTTAAGAGATGAAGTAGAAATTGTTCAAGGCACGAACAAAAGTGAGATTGTACCAAAATAAAGTAAGTATTTATTCTAAGAAAATTTTCAACTTTAGGGAAATGATCTTGAAAACCAAAAATGTTGTCCTAGTGATCTTATACCTGATGAATCAGATGTTACCTTATATCATCACAAATCTATGGATTTGTGATTACTGGCTTTTCCATAGCCATGTTCTCTACCACTCTCCATCAGAACATGATGGTTAGATTTCTCTTCCATATCCATATTTTCACCTATGTGGAAACCCAGTGATTAGTTTATTTTGGTAATCGTTACATTTCATACTTTAGTTTTTAAAGCCAAGTTTTGGTATTCCCTTTTACGATGTGGGTTTCTTTCGAATAGTAAACCATTTATAACCCCGACGAATTTTGAGGGCGAAATTCATTTTAAGGGGGGTAGAATGTAACAGCCCGAGATTTTTTGAAAAATATTCTTTTTTATTTCACTAATGTCTTGTATTGTACGCTACACCAAAAGGAGCTTGCACAACACACATCCTTGACTTGCCTTGCATTACACGCAATCGCGACCTTCCTCGATAGCGTGTGTAGTACGCAATACCGAGTTTCACTAAACAACGATATGCTATAAAAATATTATTAAAACTAGCCGTTATGAATAGTAATATCCAATTTTTGAAATCCAGTAAATCTTATTTTTCAAAATGAACTTTATTTTTGGATTCGGAGTATCGAATTTAGCCTAAGGTGAAATTTTGGTACTTTTCGGATAACTTTCATATTCTGATGAATAGTGAAAATTATTAAATTATAATTAAAAACAACTTTTTTAATCGAAATAATTAATAGTGATAAATTATTAATTTGAGTGGTTTTAAAGTATATTTAGAATATATTTTTACAATTTAATACAATGTTGGTCATTGGTTGTAATTTCACATTTAAACCAGACATAATCAAGTGTCAATCTATTGATAGATATTGTTTCTTAAAAACACGCTATTTGTTTTAACAGCGGGATTTAATTATAAAATTAATTAATGCAACTTTTATTATATGAATTTGGTAAAATAGACCTCATTTTTGAATTCGGAATATGAAATATAGCTTAGGATGAAATTTTGGCACTGTTCTGAAAAACATCAATTTTTGATGAATAGTGAAACTACTAAGTGGTAGGTTAAAAACTAAATTTTGCATAAAACATAATTTTACCACTTCTGTGAATGGAATTTCGAAAATCCGACAGACACGGTTGATATCAGTAAGTAAAATGTGGTTCAATGAGATAAAAATAATTTTTGGTGAATAGTAACTTTTTACTTTTTTTTACCGCGGTTAATAGTAAGTAGGGTATCTAAGGGTAAATATGATATTAATATTACCCTAACACATGTCCTAATTCTATTGGACAAGTGTAATTCGACCAAAAACAAACTTAGGAATAAAATATGACCATTTAGGCCCACTTGGATTAGATTAGGACATTTATTATTAATTTATTTAAAGAAGGGTTAAAATAGTTAAAATCAAAGTTTAATAAGTAAATCATTTTTAATATGGGGTTGTACATAAGATAAATTCGATTTTAAATATTCATTAGAATTCTAAAACGATTTAATACATGATGGTATTTTATTTGTAATTTTTAGACATCATATAATTTAATTTATTTATGACACAAAGATGATGCAGTAATTATCATGTTAATGAAATATTGACATAATTGATGTTATAAACACCAAAATAAATGTAATTTGAGACTTTTTATGACTTAAACTAATTTTCTAGGTTACTATGATATATTAGTGTTGATTTAATCAACTTGGTTCGAACATATAATTCTGTTATGACTTTCACAAAAATCATATATCAAATAGTGTCAAAAATGACACAAAATAGTTTTTAAATCAAATATTATATTATTAATTGTTATTTTTTTTCCTAAAAATCTAAGGTTCGGCCAAATGACTTAGATAAGGATATATATTTTAATAATAAACAATTTGGGGTACGTTTGGCATGTTATAGTAAGTGTATTAACCATATAGTGAAAGAAAACAAAAAGACACGGTAAAAGTAATGTTATTTAACATAGAGTTAAATCTAATTGATAAGGTTAAAATAATACCCTAAACTTGTCTAAATCTTATTGGTTGATATTATTTCGACCCATCCCCACTTTAGCTTCGAAATAAGACCCTTTGTAACCATTATAAACCGATTTTTACTTTAATATAAAATAATATTTTGAGATATTCCTAAGGTGCCCCTCTCCTCCCTTATAAAAGGGCACCTCCTCCCCCTCCTCCTCACACCAATTTGAGCACTCAAGCTCGGCCAACCCCTGCCAAAATCTCTTCTCCACTTCCCTAGAAACATCCTAGAGGTTCTGGTCTTACTCAAAGACCAATTTTAGTTCCCTAAGAGGAGGTCTCCAAAAGGCGCTTCAAAGAAGAGGTAATTACCGTTACCAATTCTTTCATCTTTATTTCTTCTTCCACTTCTTCTTCTTAGGTTGTTTCATTATGAAGTAATAACATCAGTATCACTAATATACTGATATGTTATTATAAGTATGAAACAACCATATTTCACCATCTATCCATCCTACGGAAAAAGAAATCACTGCGCGTGCGTACGTACGGAATACCGTCTCCACGCCGTGGTGTAATCTATTTTCCACCACCACCTTACACGGATGGGTATAATGGTGTAAAGAATAACTATACATAGTTATTACAACATCATATTGATTCTGATATATTGTATAATCCACTCCAATTCAATTCAATATTTATGGAAATGATATCATCGCTCGTGCGTACGTACGGACTACCGTCTCCACGACGCGATGAGATTCATTCTCAATGTTAACCATTTAAGAATGGTTATAATGTATATATAAGAAATAATAATGAAATATATGACATTATAAAGCTACTGGATTTATGTATATATATACATATGTATGTCATCTACTTACTTCCATTTCAAGACAATAAGGAAAGGAAAACAGCGTTCATGCGTACGTACGGACTACCGTCTCCATGAACGGTGTTTTTCATTTTATTTATCTACCTATTATATATATATATATATACTGAATATAAATGATATATAAATCATATTTTTTATTATAGAATTGAGTAAATCATGATATAAGTAATAATGATGTCAAGAACAACAAGTCAAAACACCTACGATAAATGAAACGATTTTACCCAAAACGCTTCTATAACATGGAATTTACAAAAGAGCGGGTAATATAATGTCATAAGTAAACCATATATGATATCATAACAATGAATATGATTCTTTAATAAGTCAATGACATTATTTAAACCATTATACAGGAGATTCAGACACGTACAAAGCAAATCGGACCTAAGGTAAGGGAAATATCACAATCTCATTTTTATCCGAGATTGTTTATTCGTAAGTAATTACTGGGGTGTATTTTATCATCCACATCCATGTTCCCTCAATATGTAATATTATTTCCATCCTTCTACAATAGTTTATATCCAATTTTACCCTTCGGTGAGTTTTTAGTAAAAGATACGAAAGGAATATTTTGTCGTTTTTCGTACGAGGTACTTTTTGACTTTTCCGACAAAAGTATGAAGAATGTTTTTTTAACATATACGACATGAATGGATTTTTAAAACATTATTTCCAAGAATCTTCCTTTACAAGTTTTGAAGTTTATTTTTAATCAACTTCTTTTAGTTTAAAGTTTTATGACATGTTAAGAAAGGAAAAATGTTTTTAAAGAAGAAAGGATATTTTCCTCAAGAATTCATTTCAAGTGTTTTATCAAAATTGTCTTCCATCTAAGATAATAAAAGGTTCTGTTTTTATCCCTATTATTAAATTGATTTGATCATGTTGTGATGGAATTATTTTTATGAATTCCTTTATCTTATATGATTTGTTTTATGATGTCATGATGTTTCAAGAATCCCATTTTTGTTACATGTGTTATGCGATGATGTATGATTTATGATTATGTGGCACACATAAGAAAGGATTCATTATAAGATGGGTGGGACCTATATCTCCCTCCAATGCATTGGGTAAAGATTTTATATCTCATGAGATAGACATGGCTGGAACGGAAGGTTATTTCGGTTAAGTGATACAGGACAGAAACGAGGAGTGAACTCGGTTCAGAAAGGGACTTTGTCCACTAAGATAGTCTTGGCAATGAGTCATGACTAACAAGAAATGATTTTCCATGATTATGTGTGCATGCCAAAAAGGTTCAAGTTTTATGTTATGATTATGGGGATCTCATTTTCACTTCTATGATTTATCTCATGATATAATATTATGAGCTCTTTTGCAGGTTAAGATTTCCAAAAGCTATGTTCTTATGTATATGATGTGATTGATATTTCTTTTGTTTACCCTTACTGAGCATTTGAGCTCACCCTTTTATGTTTTCTTTTCCCCAGGATATAAAGAAAGGTTTTAGGTATAAAAAAAGGGGAAGATATTTATGGGAGATATTGAAGACCTTTCACCACGATTAGAAGATTACGTTCCGAGTTTCCAAAGACACTAAACTATTACGATCCTTGTGTGTGTATTTTTGTTATGTGCTAAGTATTCCGCTAATGTAATGTAATGTCCATGTACGTCAGGCATCGGGTCTCTACAGTCCCTCACTTACGTCGGTTCGCCGACACCCACCGCCCGTCGTTTATTCATTTCAGGGTTCACTATCATCCCGCATGACGTTAAACTGTATTCCATCAATCCTTTGAACTACGAGGACTTTGATCCATGTCAAGGCATGGTACGTAGGAAACCTTACCAAGGTTCAAGCCCACCACTAGTGGACCCACGGGTCTACTTTCACGTCGGTACGCTGACGATGCCCATCGGACCAAGGTCCAACTTCACGTTGGTTTGCTAACGACATTCATCGAGCCAAGGTCCACCTTCACGTCGGATTATCGGAACCATCCCGAACTACGCAGACTTTGATTCCCTACCACGAGGATATGTAGGAAGCCTCTTCAATGTTCAAGCCCAACTTCACTGTCGCCCCCTGCGATGGTCCCATTTCATTCCCTCTCCACTTCATTCATCCACCTACAACCCATACTGATTCTCACCCGGACCGTCATATCCCGGTGAGACCATGTCTGTACGCTCTTCTTCGCAGCCGCCCATTGGCTGGCCCCGGTATCGACATCCCTTAAAAGAGAATCCCTCAATCCGATCTATCCTAGCTAATGCTCTGGTTGGGTTGATCCGTCTCCGCTAGACGTTAAACTTGCGGCATACCCTGTGTTAAACACGGGAAGCTGAGTAAAACCTCAGATATGTGTCTATGACATATAATTCATCGCGCTCGATGTGGGATGCGTCGGCCTTCCACGCCCTCGGGAAGCCTTGTGACCAAGGATAACAGACAGACATGCCAGGTATCCCAGCATCCAGACACGCTACTGATGCCTCAATGTGACTACTCCCCTGACTGAAGGTTGCTACCCTAACTGGACCTTTTTGGAATGTCCTGATAGAAGTAGTGTAATTAACCGGCATCCATGGAAATATGGCACTGGGAATAGTTTCACGAACTACGTATTAAATATATGAGGGAGACCCGGACTAGGCGACGAGTTCCGAGGAGGAATCCACAGATAGAAGAGCCGACATCCCATCATCCCGTTTCAATCAAGGAGCAGACGTCCCTGAATAAGGAGCGAATGCCGCCCACCTTTGGAAAGCGGGAATGCGGGGAAACAAAGCGCCGCGCGTCCTCCTCCGCGGATGGAACGGATGCGCACGCGCGCCCCGACGAAAGCGTCGGAAACACATTATAACTGGATATTAATCTCATGCATAATGATATGGAAGGTTATGGAAATAAAGTATAAAATAATACAATGACACGAACATAGATGTGGAGATTTTTAAAAAGTGGAGTGAGAATCATTACCCATTTTCCATAACATGTTCGATTATGAATCCCTACCTGATTACCCTTGTGGAGTAAAAATCACTACATGATTTCTATAGACATAGTGGAGTTGTTATAAAAAACTAACTATCATAACATTGAAGATAAACTATCACTTATTGATTCCCATAGTGGAGTGATCACTAATTCTTAATTCCCATAATTGTATCTTGTGTTATAAATCCATAACCAATATATAAGCGGGTGATAAGAAAATAACCCATAAATTATCCACAAGTATGTGTTCCTCATGAAAACTATAATTAAATTAAAATTATTATCCAATTTTAAGAAAAATAAGATTTAAAAATTTTCAAATGGTATCACCAAAACATATCTCAAGAATTAAAATAACTTACAACCAAAATTCTATCACCCCAAAATAGTATTTCATGAGAAACTTTAGTGTGTTGATCATGTAAAATAATGTTCAAAGAAATAGTGAATTTAAATATGGCAGGGATCTAATAAATGAGTTGCATCTAAAACTGTTTTATCTTTTTTGTAAAACATAATGATATTTTAACTTTGAAAATCTATTTTCAGAATAATCACAGATGATAAAATGTAAATAATTAATTTTCAAAATTAATATTGGAAAAAATAAACATAATAATGCCTTATAAAACTCATAAAGGTTTTAACTTGTTGAAGTGAGCTAATTTTTAAAGTGTTCACTTCTAAAAAATTCTTCAGTAATAGTGCCTTGAATATTACATAAAGGATTAGAAAATTTGAAGTTGATTATTTTGAGAAAAATTTCTTATAAAAATGATCTTCAATAATTGATTAATGAAAAATAAATATAGGATTAATAATGGTGATTTGATATTTTAATCATTTCAATTTCAAAATAATCTTCAATAATGGAGACTGGAAAAATATTTAAATGTTTCAAAAAGATCAATTGAAAATATTTGGAAGACTTATACTTTTAAAATTAATAATTTAAAATAGATCCATGAAAGAGACATATAAGTTAAAAAATGTGTAAGTGAAAAAATTTAGAAACATTTTACTGTTAAAATAATATTCAATATGGATCATTTAAAAGGACATAAATATTTAAAAAACTTAATGTGATTTTTTTAAAGTAGTTTTCAAAAGAATTTCTAATAAAGGTTCACTTAAAAAGGAATAATGTTCATAAAATGGTGATAATAATTCTTTATAGAACCCTAATAATTAATTTATAAACATCAATAATATATTATTGAAATTACATGATGGTAATCGAAATAATTTTTTTGTGTATGATAAGACATTTCATTTTGAACGGACAAAATATATTTTAAATATTTAAAAATATATTTTTTTAAAAACAAAAATCAACATTAAAGACAATGCAGATTATTCTTTATAGTGTCATAATATTATGGGTTTGGAATTGATCAAGGTGTAATATTTTAATGATTAGTAACATTTTATCCATTTATATGTATAATGTACCACAAAATAAATTCATATAATGGGAGAAACCGATTTTGTAAGAAATAAGTTCAAAAAAGATAAATATAACTCCAAGAAGGTATTTTATTTATCAAAGACCATTACAAAATTGATATTATTTGTAACAAAATAAATTTAAATAAATAATGAAATATTGATCTTGAAAACCAATAAATTAAATTAATATTGTCACGACACGTCCTCGGGGCCCGTGCCGTGACTACCCAAAGCCCGCCTTCCATAGGCCAGGGGCTGTCGACTAGCACCGAAGGCGTAAATCCCGATAACTGAGAAGACATTGCCTTTATAAAAAGAAACAAGCACCACATAGTAAGCAAGCAGAAAAAGTAATCACTAAGTACAAGAGAAGTGCTGAAAAGTAAATGGGCCAGAATACAAACCCAAAAGAAAGTACAACTACAAATGAACAAGTACAATAGAAAAGATAACATCTGGAAGGATGGAAGCGGCTACTGGGTCGTCCTCCTCGGATCCTACCTGAAGGGTAGGTACAGATGGCGCAGCTCCTGGTCGTCCACCACGGATCCTACCTGAAAGGTAGGTACAGATGGCCTCCTCCACGCTCTCGTCCGTCAACCTCCTCTGTGTGTCGTCTCGTCGTGTAGTCCATCTCCGGGTTCTGACTCGTCGTGTAGTCCACCTCTGGCTACCATCCAGTCCTCGAACACTCGGCCTCTGTCAGCACTGCCTGTCGTCTGCAACCAACACAACGAGGTGCGGGCATAGCCCGTGCAGGGGTGAGTATAATGATACTCAGTAGGGGCCCCGAGATCCTCAAGGTCTCACTAAACCAACAAGGATAACCACAAAGAAGATCTCAGCAAAAAACCTCTTCTTAGGTATATGCTCATACATATAACTAAGTTATAAAGTAACCTATCTCAATCATGAGGTAAACACAAGGTCAAAAGTCTCATCTCAAACCAGGATTTTCATTATCGAAACCGTAACTGCTAAAGAGCTCCGTCTCTGGAGTGTACAGTGGTCCTGTCACGACTCTGAGATACTGTTCACTAACCTATGACTACTGAAGTACTCCTCCTATCGAGTACCGCGGGTCTGCGGCCAACTACCGGGCGCTCCGTCCGCTGAGGGTCTGTCGCCAAATACCGGGCGCTCTCCCAAATAGCCTACAGAGGTACTCCTCCGGTCGAGTATCGCGGGTCTGCTACCAACTACCAGGCGCTCCGTCCGTCGTGGGTCTGCCACCAAATATTGGGTGCTCCGTCCACTGGGCTAGTCGACTCACTCCAAGTCGAGTCGGTCAAGCAGTCGTTAGGTCTTAGTCGTCTACACGGTTTCCGTACTCCGCACGATCATCTCCGGGAGGGTCCGCTCCACGAGCTACTGGTCGATAATCCAAGTATCTCAAAGTCCCACGAAGAAGTATCTCAAAGTACCGCCTCGTCATAGGGGTCTCAACGCAACAGACGGCGTGTCAAACGGACACCCGGTCTGTGAGTTATTATCCTTTTCGTCCCAGGGGCCCGGTTGGTTTCGTAAGAGAACCAACCCGACTGTATCTCAACTATACCCCAAAATCTCATAGGATATACACATAGGGTCCGTTTCTCAACGTGATCACCAACACCGCTGACGGTTCGTCAAACAGACGTCTGGTCATAAAGATATCATCTTTTTCCGTTCCAGGGGCCTGGTTGGATTTTGGGTACAATCCAACCCGGCTATAACCCAACCGCATCCAAAACTTGGGCGGAGGATGCCAAAAGTTCTGTATCGTCAACAGGAATGCAACGCAACAGACGGCGCGTCCATCGAACGCTCAGTCTGGAAGTTATTGGCTTTTTCGCCCCGGGGGCCCGGTTGGTTTTTAAGTCAAAACCAACACGACCGTACTCCAACTGCGTCCAAACCTCAAGTGGAGTAAGCCAAAATATCCTTCTCACATAGAGGCATCCACCAATGTCGACGGCACGTCAATCGGACATCCGGATCTCAAGATATGAGCGTTTCCGTTCCGAGGGCCCTGTTGGTTTCGTGTACGAACCAACCCGGCCGAACCTAAAGTATTTCGAAACCTTGAATGCGATATACCAAAACGACCATCTTGATCCAAGGATCGCATTTCCACTGACTGTGCATCTTTCGGAGGCCCGTAGCTCAAGTTATGAGCGAAAGAACGAAAATCGTCCAAAGACGGAGGGTCTGGTCCTGGGCCGACCCGGCTGGACCCGGTCCGCTCCGGCCAGGGCGCGGCCAGGCCGGTCAGACCGGCCTGGCTCGGCCTGGCCGAGCGGCCGAGCGCTCGGGTGCCGTGGGGCAATGCCCCCACGGTTTGGAGGTGCCGCGGCCCCGCGTGGGGTCGCGCTGGTTCAGCGGACGCGGCATGTCGCCGCGTCCCGTGCAGCCGAGCCGGACCCGCGCGGCCGCGGGTCTGTTGGCCGCCGAGGCCACGGCTGAAGCCGTGGAGGCCATGTCCAGCGGCTCGCCGGGGCGCCACCACCTTCGGTCGCCGGCGCCGCCTGTAGCTTCCGCGGGTCACTGGAGTTGCTCCGGTGGTCCGTTTTCCTTCCCGCCTGCGCCGTTGTACCTCCCGTGTTCCGTTCTTCACTGTGGGATCATCAAATTGCCCTTGCGACACTTTTTGTTGTCACCCGCCAAATCCACACAACAACAAAGAACGGTGGAGGGTTGTCGGGCTGTGTTCGTTTGGCCCGCACCCTCCGCGTTAGATAATAACAGTCGGGAAATTATCCAACACAACAAACAACACTTTAAATAATTTAAAATTGTTCTTATGAAACCGGTTCTTTAATTTAAAAGAAACTTTCACGGGAGAATAAAATTATTCACAACAATCCCCACCTCGTCAAGTCGTCGCACGCGCGTTCTTCGAGGATTTGATCGCCGCGGAAGGAGGCGATCGTCGCATCACGGAAAAGCGTCACGTCGTCGCGGAAGGGCGTCGCGTCGTTACGGAAGGGCGTCGTGTCGTCACGGAAGGGCGTCGCGTCGTCGTGGAAAGGCATCGCGTCGACGAACTACGATGTTCAAGAACATGAAGATTTAATTATAATAATTAAATCCATGTTGATGTTATAAACCAAAAAGAAGATTAAAAGAATCCCAAAATCACTTACCTCAAACAGAAGATCGAAGATTTCGTTGCGGACGAAGTAACGTCGCAGAAGAACGTCACGGAAGAGGAAATGTCAGGGTCGCGGCACACGGTGTCGCGTCGTCGATTTCCACGGTTTCGACGTTCTTCGTCGGAGGCCGGCATTCTTCACGTTCTTCGCGTTCTTTGCGAAAAAGCGTGAAGGCACAAGAATTCTGTCAAAATCCTCCCAACGTGTAATCCTCAAGATGTGGTGTTGGTCTTATTTTATTACTAAGCCAACGGATTTCAAACCGGTTAAGAAACGAAAAAGAGATAACTAACGACCCATTAATTCATAGAATTAATTCAACGAAATAAACAGCCCAATTAATTCAATGAAGAAAACCTCCCAATTAATTGGTGCGTTAAAAAATTAAGGAAACGCATCAGTTGACATTCATAATGACGGGTTTTCGCGGGTGCGTTACTTAGCGGAAAGAAACGGTGGGGCTCGTGCGGGCCCCACCTAAAAAATATCCTACCAAGAGAGTAGGATATTTCTGGATAGCACCCTATCTGCATCGACTCAGCTTAAGCTGCTTTATGAGGCTTCAAGTGGCTTCCATACGGCTTAAGTGAAATAAAATAATGTTTGTCGTACAATTTATTTTATTTCTTAACTTTAAGCCCAATAATTAAAAACCACACCCGAGAAAACGCAACTCCAGAAGAGGAGTTTCTAAGCAATTACCAGTGCTGCAATTCCATCAGTGCCCTTAGAATTCGATTCCGAGCACCGGTTCAAAAGTTAGAAAAACCTGCTCGACCGTTCACTAAACGTACCTGAGCCAAACTTCAAAAAAAAAGATTCTGGGCACACCGGGCATCGGAATCAGGTGCCGTTAGAAACTGCGTTCTTGTAAAATTCCAATGAAAATTAAGAAAAAAAATTCCTTGGAATTTACGGGTCTTTACATTATTCCCACCACAGGGCTTTACGTCCCCGTAAAGCGTCACCACAATCTTAGGGATACAAAGGCAGTTCTGAGCACGCATCTGAGCCTTCCGCTCCCATGTGCTCACCTGGTGGTTCCCATGCTGCCAAAGAAAGTGCACCAGAGGAATCGATCATCCCCGTAGGATCCTCTCCTGCCGATCCTTGATCCCCACTAGAACCTCTGTGGAAGTAACCCCATCGCCATTGTCCTACTCCTCAGTTGAGATACCTGGAAAACGTCGTGCACCTAGTGCAACTGAAGTGGACGGGTCAAGTAGTAAACCACCTCGCCTACCTAGATGAGGACCAAGAAAGGTCTGTTGAACCTCAGAGATAACTTTCCTCCCTGGCCACATCTCCATAAACCTCGTCGAGGTGAGACTCGTATAAGGACGTGATAGTCATCCTCGAACTCTAGAGGCCTCCAAGTCCTGTGAGCATAAGGCTTCTGTCGGCCATGTGCCGTCCTCATCTGCTCTTGGATGACCTGGACCTTCTCTAGTCTCACAAGTAATGCTATGATTTCTTCTTTGCCGATAAGAGAAATCCGATCTCATCCCCTGGATGAACCACATTCGGTGCCTAATACAGTCAATCCTGACATGAATGATGCATTCATGCCATGGATGACGTCGTAAGGCCTCGACGTAACTACCAAGAGATCCAACTGTCACTCTCACCTCCAAGGGTCGAGTCACACTATCGGCATCAGTGTGTGGCCACTAGGTCTCCTTCAGTAGAAAAATTGAATGTGAGGGTCAAGTCAACAGTCTTAACCGGGACCACTCAGTATCAACCAAACAAAAAGGATAGGAAAGAAAAATTTACAAAGATAAGCGTCTTTTCATTATTGCATCTCATAGTACAAAGACACAAAGCAACTATAGAAAAACATCAAAAAAACTAGAAGCAACGGGATTAATAGCCTCCAGGTCGGAAGCTAGTCCCGCTCTTGTTCATCTGCTTCCGGAGCTCCATGACCGTAGGCATCAGCTGCCTGAAGCTGAGCTCTCCCATGTCCTCTTATCCCCTTCGGCCGGGGTGGGCTTCCTGGTGGTGGTGGTGGCAATATCCCGAAGTGTCGTGCACCTCCAGTTGCACGGCCAGCTCCTCTGCCATGGCCGCCTGCTCCTTGCTGTCGGCCCTGATCGAACCCTTGCCTCTGCCTCAGAGGTTCTTCATTTAACTACTGGTCATCTGCATGGCAGGTCGGACGGTCACGTGCCATGTGACCAATTCCGCTGTAGGAGTAACACTGTCCACTCTCGGCACGTCTGGCTCTGACTCCACCCTTGTTTCCCCGCACAACTGAACCTGAGTCGTGCAGTCAGCCATTGGTAGGTCTGGTCCTCTTGGACCTCTGCATCATCTGTCTACTGCCGGCTGCAGAAGACTCTGCCGCAAGCCGGCTAGTGGAGGGTCCTGCTGCTGGAGACTACTCAGTAAGGAAACTATCCACTACGAGGGCTCTCTCCAACACCCATGTCTGCGTCGGAATGCTGTGAGAAACAACAGATGCTCTAATCTCTCGCCTGAGCACCTGCTCGAAGGTTCGGGCCCTGAAGAATGGGTCTCGTACCATATCTGTGGAGTAGCACGAGAGGTTTGTGAATCTCGCTGATTACTGCGGCACTGACATGCTGCCCTGCCACAGCTGAAGTAGCTTCTGTATACGCACCGCTCAAAGGGTGGCTGGTACAAACTCTGCCCGGAACAGGCTCTCGAAGTATGCCCAAAGATGTGTCGCCTCGTCATGCATCTAAAGAATCAGGCTCCACCATCTGCCTGCTACTGCCTCAAGAAGGCTGGCAGCAAGGATCATCATGAAATCTCTCGGCGTCCCCACTAGCCTGAAGACTCTCACCATAGCCTCCAGCCAATCCTCATCCGCCTGCGGGTCCGTCCCTCCCTGGAACCTGGGTGGCCTCTGGCGCTGGAACTCATGCAGTGCGCTCAAGCGACGTGCATCCTCTGCAGCTGGGGATGGTGGCATCGGTCGACCAACGGGTAGTAGTACCGCTAGTGCCTCCGCTGGTACCTCAAATGGGATAGGTCCCTGTACTATGAAGGCCTAGTCTCTCGGCGGGCTGTTAGTACGTACCACTCTCGGGGCTCTAGCTCGTCGTCCACGGGGAGTCATCCTGAAAGAAACAACGTGACATGGTCAAAAGATTATCCATGGTGAGCTGACCTGGTTTGAGCTGACATTTAAATAACACTTCTGGATAACACACACGCAATCATTGTTTTCGTGCACAAAGTCGGAAATCAGTTGTCAGGGTCCTGGTGTGTGGATACGTCAACCGCCCGCACCAACACTGGACTCCCTGAACTGAAAACCACACTCGGTACTCTTAACACTATTTCTTTACAGAAATAAACATCGGAGTTATAAGTTCTGCGGTAGAACCAAACTCCTTTGATACCAATTTGTCACGACCTATCCTCGGGGCCCGTGCCGTGACTACCCCAAGCCCGCCTTCCAAAGGCCAAGGGCTGGCGACTAGCACCGAAGGTGTAAATCCTGTTAACTGGGAAGGCATTGCCTTTATAAAAGGAAACAAGCACCATAGAGTAAGCAAGCGGAAAAAGTAAACACTAAGTACAAGAGAAGTGATGAAAAGTAAATGGGAAAGAATACAAACCCAAAAGAAAGTACAACTACAACTGAATAAGTACAACAGAAAAGATAACAGCTGGAAGGATGGAAGTGGCTCCTGGGTCGTCCTACTCTGATCCTACCTGAAGGGTAGGTACAGATGGCGCAACTCCTGGTCGTCCACCACAGATCCTACCTGAAGGGTAGGTATAGATAGCCTTCTCCACGCTCTCATCTGTCAACCTCCTCTGTGTGTCGTCTCATCGTGTAGTCCACCTCCGGGTACTGACTCATCATGTAGGCCACCTCCGGGTACCGTCCAGTCCCCGAACACTCAGCCTCTGTCAGCAATGCCTGTCGTCTGCAACCAACACAATGAGGTGCGGGCATAGCCCGTGCAGGGGTGAGTATAATGATACTCAGTAGGGACCCCGAGACCCTCATGGTCTCACTAAACCAACAAGGATAACCACAAAAAAGATCTCAGCAGATAACCTCTACTTAGTTATATGCCCATACATATACCTAAGTTATCAAGTAACCTATCTCAATAATGAGGTAAACAAAAGGTCAAAAGTCTCAGCTCAAACCAGAATTTTCATTATCGAAACTGTAACTGCTGAAGAGCTCCGTCTCTCGAGTGTACAGTGGTCCTGTCATGACTCTGAGGTACTACTCCCTAACCTAAGACTGCTGAGGTACTCCACCTGTCGAGTACCGCGGTTCTACGGCCAACTACCGGGCGCTCCGTCCGCTGAGGGTCTGTCGCCAAATACCAGGCGCTCTCCCTAATAGCCTACAGAGGTACTCCTCCGGTCGAGTACTGCGGGTCTACTGCCAACTACCAGGCGCTCCGTCTGCCGCCAAATACCAGGCGCTCCGTCCACTGGGCTAGTCGACTCACTCTAAATCGAGTCGGTCAAGCAGTCGTCAGGTCTCACTCGTCTACACGGTCTCCGTACTCTGCACTCTAATCTCCAGGAGGGTCCGCTCCACGAGCTACTGGTCGATATGCCAAGTATCTCAAAGTCCCACGAAGAATTATCTCAATGGACCGCCTCGTCATAGGGGTCTCAACGCAACAGACGGCGTGTCTAACAGACACCCGGTCTGTGAGTTATTATCCTTTTCGTCCCAGGGGCCCGGTTGGTTTCGTAAGCGAACCAACCCGGACGTATCTCAAATGTACCCCAAAATCTCATAGGGTATACTCATAGGGACCGTTTCTCAACGTGATCACCAACACCGCTGACGGTTCGTCAAACGGACGTCTGGTCTGAAAGATATCATCTTTTTCCGTTCCAGGGGCCTGGTTGGATTTCGGGTACAATCCAACCCGGCTATAACCCAACCACATCCAAAACTCGGGGCGGAGGATGCCAAAACATCCGTATCGTCAACAGGAACGCAACACAATAGACGGCGCGTCAATCGGACGCCCGGTCTGGAATTTATTTTCTTTTTCGTCCTGGGGGCCCGGTTATTTTTAAGTCAAAACCAATCCGAACGTACTCCAAATGTGTCCAAACCTCGAGCCGAGTATGCCAAAAGATCCGTCTCACTTAGAGGAATCCACCAAAGTCGACGGCACGTTAATCGGACGTCCGGAGCTCAAGATATGAGTGTTTCCGCTCCGAGGGCCTGGTTGGTTTCGTGTACGAACCAACCTGGCCGAACCCAAAGTATTCTGAAACCTTGAGTGCGATATACCGAAACGACCGTCTCGATCCGGGGTTCACGTTGACGCTAACGTCGCGTCGTTCGGAGGCTCGTAGCTCATGTTATGGGAGAAAGACCGAAAATGTTCCGAAGACGGGGGGTCCGGGCCCGGGCCGACCCCCCCTGGGTCGGCAGAACCGGGTCGACCAGACCCGGTCCGGCCAGGGTGCGGCCCAGCCAGTTGGACCGGCCTGGCTCGGCTCGGCCGAGCGGCCGAGCACTCGGGTGCCGTGGGACGCTGGCCCCACGGTTTGGAGGTGCCGCAGCCCCGCGTGGGGCCGCGCTGGTTCAGCGGACGCGGCATGTCGCCACGTCCCGTGCGGGCGAGCCGGACCTGCGCGGCCACGGGTCCGTTGGCCGCCGCCGCGGCTGAAGCCGCGGCGGACCTGTCCGGCGGCGAGCCGGGGCACCGCCACGCCGGTGACCCGCGCCGCCGGTAGCTTCCGCGGGCCACCGGAGTTGCTCCGGTGGTCCGTTTTCCTTCCCGCCTACACCGTTGTTCCTCCCGGGTTCCGTTCTTCACTGTGGGATCAACAAATTGCCCTTGAGGCACGTTTTGTCATCGCCCACCAAATCCGCACAACAACGAAGAACAACGGAGGGTTGTCGGGCCGTGTTCGTTTGGCCCGAACCCTCCGCGTTAGATAATAACAGTCTGGAAAATTATCCAACACAACAAACAAAAATTTTAATAATTCAAAATTGTTCTTATGAAACCGGTTCTTTAATTTAAAAGAAATGTTCACGGGAGAATAAAATTATTCACAACAATCCCCTACCTCGTCCAGTCGTCGCACGCACGTTCTTCGCAGATTTGATCGCCGTAGAAGGAGGCGATCATTATGTCGCGGAAAGGCGTCACGTTGTCGCGGAAGGGCATCGCGTCATTGCGGAAGGGCATCGCATCGTCGCGGAAGGGTGTCGCGTCATCACGGAAAGGCGTCGCGTCGACAAACTCCCAGGTTCAAGAACATGAAGATTTAATTATAATAATTAAATCCATGTTGATTTTATAAACCAAAAGGAAGATTAAAAGAAACCCGAAATCTCTTACCTCAAACAGAAGATCGAAGATTTCGTTGTGGAAGAAGGGACGTCGTAGAAGAACGTCGCGAAAGAGGAAACGTCGGCGTCGCGGCACACGGCGTCGCGTCATCGATTTCCTCGGTTTCGGAGTTCTTCGTCGGAGGCCGGCGTTCTTCACGTTCTTCGCGTTCTTCGCATTCTTCGCGAAGAAGGGTGAAGGCACAAGAATTTTGTCAAAAGCCTCCCAACGTGTAATCCTCAATATGTGGCGTTGGTCTTATTTTATTACTACTCCAACAGATTTTAAACCGGTTAAGAAAAGAAAAAGAGATAAGTAACGACCCATTAATTCATAGAATTAATTCAACGAAATAAACCGCCTAATTAATTCAATGAAAAAAAACCTCCCAATTAATTGGTGCGTTAAGAAATTAAGAAAACGCGTTAGTTGACTTTCATAATGACGGGTTTTCGTGGGTGCGTTACTTAGGGAAAAGAAACGGTGGGGCTCGTGCGGGACCCACCTCACAAATATCCTACTATGAGGGTAGGATATTTCTGGATAGAACCCTATCTGCATCGACTCAACTTAAGCTTCTTTAAGAGGCTTCAAGAGGCTTCTAAGCGGCATAAGTGAAATAAAATAATGTTTGTCTTACAATTTATTTTATTTCTTAACTTTAAGCCCAAAAATTAAAAACCACACCCGAGCAAACGCAACTCCGGAAGAGGCGTTTCTACGAAACTAACGGCGCTTCAATTCTATCGGTGCCGTCAGAATTCGATTCCGAGCACCGGTTCAAAAGTTAGAAAAACCCGCTCGTCCGTTCACTGAATGTACCCGAGCCAAACTTCAAAAAAAAAAGATTCTGGGAACATCGGGCCTCATAATCAGGTTCTATCAGAAACTGCGTTCTTGTAAAATTCCAAATAAAATTAATAAAAAAAAATTCCTTGGAATTTATCGGTCTTTAAAAATCGG
>CAUJRU010003471.1:0-44761 GCA_963277665.1 Viscum album | reverse complement strand
AATATAGATGAATTTTTGTTTTATAGATTGAAATTTAACCTTTAAAATGTATATTATAAAATAAACTATAAACATATGCGAACTTTGAAATAATTCACTAATTTTTTTAATTATCAATTCTGTATTATTATATGAGTTTTAAGGTCTTAAAAATGTTATAAACTAAAAAAAGGAATCATATAAGATGTATTTTTAGTATAGTAAATGAAAAATTAAATGAATAGATTTAATAAAAATTAACCCCTCTAGAATAATAAACCCATCCATGTTGAAATTATTTCAAATAAATCAATTGTTATTGTATCAAAATTCTATTACACGGTGACAATGAATAATTATAATTAAAAAATATACATTCAATAAAAATAACATTTTAAGTAAACGAAATATTAAACTAATTATAAATGATATGTTTCCAATTATCTCACATTTTTTATGTAATAAAAAACAATTCTTACTGAATCGTAGATGTTATCTAATTATGTAATTCATAAAAATATGTATGAAATATATTTAAATGTCATTTTAGTATATATAAGTAATAATACAATCAAATGTATATGTTAATATATCATTAACATTATCTAATATATCACATTTCATAGAGAAAAAAACAATATTTTTCTATCTCTATTGGAAAAAACAACAACCTCCAACGACCATGAATATAAAAAATTATAAATTCATAATTTATTCTAATAAGATATATATGAATTTATGAAATATTTAAACTATACTCTTGAATATAAAGAAGAAACCAAAACATAATTGTATTATTTTATAAAAATAATAAATATAAATTTATTCTTCTATATATATCATTATATTCATTATAGGAGTTATAAAGTACGGGTCCATCAATCATTATATTTATATACTATCATGATATATAAAAAGAATATAATGATACCTAATGGAGGACATGCATAATTATTAATTACCAATGAATGTAAAATCACTAAAAGATATTTGAAAATTTAATTGCATGAATAATATTTTAATTGTGTTGACTCCCAATTGATATATATTTATGAAAATATTGTTAGTATCATTTAAATCAGCATATTCATTCCTCACCCAAAATATTTTTACATACATTCGATGATTATAAAATTCCAACTAAAAATATGAATATTTTGATAATCTATCAAGTAAAAAATATGTTTTATTTGTGGTCATAATAGCTTATAAATATTGTTTTCAAAAAATAATTCTTTAGATTTAATGTATTTCAATTTTTTTTTGATAAAAATATTATTTATAATATTTTCAATGAAATATAACATAAATGTAAAGTTAAGGATATAATAAAAATAAAATAAAATAGTAAAATTATATACAAGTAAAGATTGAATATCTAAAAATGGGTGATATATTTTTTTCTAATAAAGTAACCTTATCTCTATAAAATTTCATTCTTTTTGGTCTATCTATAAAATCATATATAGTGACTGAAACCTTATCTATCTTAATTGGGTTATAGTGAATGATATATAAAAAATAATATATGATCATATATTTATATAGAATCATATATATCATAAAAATTAAACTCACAATAAATATGATTTTCTTACAGGAGTAGGTATATTATATGGTTATGTAGGAGTAGGTGGTGGGGTTGGAATTGTAGGATGATTTGGAGGAGTTGGATCAATAGCCTAAAACAGAATTTCCATGTTACAACAAATATAATGTTACAATTGTCTAATCTTATCCTACAACATCTCCTACATATCTTGTAAATTTTCATATAAATATTCTATTTCACTTTTCTATACATCTTATATTGAAGACTCCCCTGAAATAACAATTAATTTTTTTAATAAATTAATATGCTTACTATCCTTTGAAAGAAAATTGGGTTTTGTGATTTCTAAATGTAGTATACGGAATATAACTCCTACCATCATCTATAAAGGACCACTATGTTTTATTCTCACAAAGGGGTACTTGTGAAGACTATTTTTGAAGTCATAGTTTTGAAATATATAAATATATAATATGAAATAAATAACATTAATAAATTAAATAACTTATTACAATACTCATTGATATAATTCTTAAAAAAATCCATAAAGCATTTCCTCTTAGGGATTATCCATGAACACTCTGTTTTTTCTTGTCTACCTGTGGGATGGAGGTTATACCATTTTGGATGTTTATGACTTAGGTCTTAGTATTTTAAATTTGGCAAATATTATTTATATTCTAAAAACATATACCCTCCACTACATAATGTATGAGTCTTTTTATTTTTTGATTATATATATTAATGATATAAAATCATTTTATATAAATTATGAATAAGATATCATTAATATGTTCCGTAATATAAAAACCCACTTAATTTTAATATTTCACATATAAAAATAATTGTTTTCATCTACATTCAACAAAATCCATCCATTTATCAATATCGTTAGATGGATATATAATATTTGGATTTTGAAATTTTTTCCTGAAAAATGAAATAAGACATGATAGTTAATTTAAAATTAATTTATCATGATGCTTCCAATGCTACAAATTTCTCCCCCACTCATCCATTCTTAATTATATCATATTTCATCTAATAAAAATGTCAAAACACAATATTAGTAATCACATTACCTGAAAGTTAAACAAAATAAAAAAATGAAATTGCCAATAATGGTTTATATAATTTAGGTTCATTCCATTTTCGACTATTACCAATATTGAATAAAAATTCAACCATTTACTCAAGATAAAAAATTAATAAGAAACATAAATTATATTTAATTTGGACCTATAAAAATATCATCATTATCAATGACATCTTGTATCCATTAGTTAAAGATAGAAGAAAAATCATAATTTTGGAAAATGTGCGCTTCTAAATTTTAAAAAATTCATATTCTTTTCATCCCCCGTGGATATAGATTCATCCAATAAAATAAGAGGAGGATGATCCTTATTGAGAATATGCATACAGTCACATCCCGAATATCATGGTGAATTAGATAATTGATCTTAAATTATCCTATAAATTAATTTTTCAAATCATTAATATAGAAATATTTAAATAAAACTATTACATATATTATTAAATAAAAAATTCCCCCAACATGTAAACATAAAAAACATATTTTTATTCGCATTCATTAAATTAGTTAACTAAAATTGAAAAAAAATCAATGAGTGATGAAAATAAATAAATAAATGATAAAAATTACAACTATTATATATAAAATTTAATTTTATTTTAAAAAATATACAAAAACTAATATCAATACATATAAAACTACACTTTATCATTTTCATTAAAGAATATGTAATTTAATATTTAATTTTAGAGTAATATAAAACTGGACATAATTCATGAATATTAAATATACTATAACATATTAAAATATTTTTACACAAAAAATAATATTCTTTTTATATTATCATAAATAAACCTTTTTCTTAAATATAAACGTAATTTAAGTAATCTTACATAAATCAACAAAAAAATCTATGTAACGATAAATATAAATAAAACTACACTTTATCTTTTTATATATTTATTTTGATGAGGGTAGGATTCTACTTGTACCCATAAGGTTCTAAACTAATTCTCTACATCACCTGAAGCATAATTGTGAATATGAAGCCATATTGATTATCTAGTTTAAATAAGTATGTTGTTATTAAAATGAATAAATAAAGAGAAATAAATGAGTGAAATTCCATAACCGTATTTTCCATGGTTCATCCTCTCACATGTGCTGTAGTAGGATTTTCTTGGTTAACTAATGAATAATAAATGAGAAATTTATATCTATTGGTAATTTGATATTTATGCCATATTCAAATGCAAAAACTACTATAAAATGTTTATTTATTTAGTTTTAACTAGTGGCAGACTAAGGAAGTGTACTAAAACTCTACTCCCAAAATATTGTGTTACCCGGATAGATATCATGATTTCTTGACATGATATGGGAATGATCCCTATATAGGAGGGTTGAGTTTGTATTATCGAGGGAACATTGACAAGAGAACTCAAATTTACATTGAAAACCACATAGGTGTATCCAATATGTATTTATTTTGGGTTTTAATTTTATACTTAACACAAAAATTAAATTACATATTAACTACATTGGTTTAATTTTTTCCTCCCAGGAGTTGGGATTCTTCATTTGATTCATGGTGTTTTCTAATTATGTTATTATCAACTTTTTTTTAATATTCATTTTCTATATTCTATATCATTGTTAAAGTTGTTTTACTCAAACTACTGATCATATTTTATACTTGATACTTTTTGGAAGCCTATGGAATTTGAGGTGCCATTGTAGGGGTCTTGTAACAACATGTTACGAGGAACATGTATGTGGCACATGGTTTTGGATGTCACAATGATTTATCAACTGATTTTCTATTTTCCATTAACCTATCATATTATTTTGTAATAATAGACATGAGACTATGATGGTTCAGTTCTAGTCCATGATATCATCCATTAGTGTATCTAACACATTTTCATGGGAAAACTTATGTACAAGTGGTGCGAATGTGGTTATTGACATTAATTGTTACATTTGAGTGTTATTTTACTTTTGTTGATGATGTTTTTTGTGATGTTAGTGGATTTATATGATTTGACTATTTGGAGGTCTATATATATTTATTTTATAACTATAATTGAATAAATCTTTTGAAAATTTGTTAATTATTTATTATTTTTCTTCTAATGTGTTTTTTGAAAATAGATACAAGCATCAATGGTGGTCTTTTTTGATAGGATGATATATAGAAAATTATTGGAAATTAACATCACAAAATGGGATAAATCCATTATAGTTCACAGATAGTGGAGTAAGATATGTTTTGTGGGATATTCAATCATTTTCCGCCATGCATTGAAGGAATCCTAGGGATATATTTTCAAAAACCACCAGACCCGTCCCTAGTACATACATTTGTAACATCCACTATTGTTAATAAGAGACAGTGGGCTATAGGTATTTGTGTGTAGGATTGATTTTTTGTCATACAATCATCGATAATTTCAACACAACTATTCAAAAAATAATCAATTTAGAAGTCTATATATTATGATGATTACTTAAGTGCTAGTGGGATACTCCATATTGGGATGAGATGTTGTAAAGAAAGGTATAAATGACATTTTAGGTGATTTTCTTAAAAAAATCACCCATGATACTTAGGAATGATATGGAAGTAAGGATTCTACGATATAACTAGTGAATCATGTCATTAATTGACTATGACAGCTACTTTACCAACCTACTGGGCTTTTTACCAGAATTTGTAAGAGGTGAGATAGATCAGGGGGATGTTTTGAGGTCAGTCGTAAATTTGAGATTAGGTTCCTTCTTAATATAATAGGATTGAATATTTTTTTCAAGTTAGTGTATCAAAATTTAATTTCAAATGGGAAGATGATGGTTGATTCCATTGGGGGATTTTTTGTTTCATCGGGATGACCTGAGGGTACACCATCTAAGGGTAGTAAGAATATTTATAAAAACATTAACCATTGTAGTGGAAAATATAGTAATATGGGGGAATGATTTAGTATAGAGGGTAGTAATAGATTATCATTTTGTCATTGTCGTAGTTTATTACACATTCATAGTGAGTTCCCCTAAATTTTATTGGAGTGAGAATCCTAGGACAGGATGAAAAATATATAGAAGAAATACAAGAATCCTTTACCTATGGGAAGTGATTGAAGAGAAATGATTTATTGGGGTATTGGAAGAGGGTAATATACCCCATTCTAGGGAGGTTAAAGGACATTGTACTTTTAGGAATGACTACTCATATACATATAGTGGTAAAGTACAAGGGTCACAGAGTGCAGTACAATAAAAAGTGACAGGACATAGGAATGTTGTTCTACTTAAACATACAGATAACATGTTTGGGACATCTATATTCATAGTTATAATTAATTAATCATATCTTCATTCTATAAATTTTTTTGTATAATATCCCCACATTATTTTATATCTACATAAATCAACTTCAAATTTATTCTTAATAAGGATATCTTTTGGGGGTGATGCAATTCGATATACTATTAGGTGTAAAATTGAAGCTAATATATTTATTAAAGGAATTTTCATTTGATGTTGGTGAGTGTCATTTCCATTATAATAATTGTGAATGAAAAATGTTTGGTTTTAACATGATATTGGCAATAGAATACCTCATATCATACCAATTCCACATCACTTGACATGATAGGATAATAAAATTTATATCTCATGGAGGTGATTTATTTATTTATAATGGAGAATGAGATATCCAGGTATGCCAAGAAGGGCTAGTTCATCATCAATTGGGAGATCCCATTGACCATGTTTGGATTATTTTTATAGATGATTGGTCTGATATACATGGTGTCTTTCAACCCATTGTAGATTTTATAAGATATTTTACTTCATTAATTTGTAGGGATTCCACATGATTGAGATTTTGTGTGTAAAATTGAAGTAATTCCTAGATCAAAATCAGTTTCAATTGAACCTATGATAATGAAACTAAAACAGACTCAAGTTATTATGAATCAGAGGGATGGATTGATAGATAATATATTTATCCATATGAGTATGAAACCTTGGGGTTCTCTTTTTTCTAATAAGGATAAAGGGACATTTATTTTTGTTGTCGATTACTAGATATAAAATTGGATGATTGTTTTGAATTACAATATGATTTCATGTAATGATGGCCTTTTTGAAAAGCTGATGGGTGGTTTTTCTTCTGTAAAATAGACCTGAGTTCTACATATCATCCATAGTGATTGAGTCCTTCTGATATAGCATTCATTGAACTTAATATTATGTATGTCATGTATGAGATCATTGTGATTCCATTTGGATTTAAAAATTCATTTTCTATGTTTATGGCATTGATTATGTGAATATTCTATCAATTTTGGACAAATATGTGGTTTTATTTGTTGATGATATCATTATTTACTCCTTGAATACTAATGACCATTCAAAACATCATGGCATTAACTTATGTAATATGAGAGAAAATATTCTATACACATATCAATCTATGTGTTATATTGGATCGACAATGTGAATTTTTTGGTTAACATATTATCTGAGGAATGCATTTTAGTATAAATTGATATGGATTTGTTTTGTGGGTGATGCAATTCGACATACTATTATGTGTAAAATTGATGTAAATCTTATTATTGAAAGAATATTCCTTCGATGTTGGTGAGTGTCATTTCCTATATGATCTTTGTTTATGAAAAATTTAGTATTTTAACATGATTTTTTCTATAGTATATCTCATATTATACCAATTCCACATCATTTGATATCATAGGATAGTAAAATTTATATCTCATGGGGGTGATTTATTTATTTATCAAGGAAAATGAGATATCTAGATACACTATGTAGGTCTAGTTCATCAACAATTGGGAGATCTCATTGACCATGTGTGGATTATTTTTATAGACGATTGGGGTGATATGTATGGTGACGTTCAACCCATAGTATATTTTTATATAATATTTTACTTCATTAATTTGTAGTGATGCCACAAGATTGAAATGTTGAGTATATAGTTGAACTAATGCCTGGAACAAATTCAGCTTCACATTAACCTTAGTAAATGAAACTAAAAAATAATCAAGCTATTATGAATTAGATGGATGAATTAATAGATAATATATTTAACCATATAGGTATTGAACCTTGGGGTTATCTAGTTTTATTTTCTATGAAGGAAATAAGGGACATTGTGTTTCAGTTTCGATTTCTAGAAATCCAATTGGATGATTGTTATGAATTACAATGCTCTTCCATGTAATGATGGCTTTTTGAATAGCTTATGGGTACTTTTTGTTCTCTAAAAAAGATCTGAGTTCTACATATAATCCATAGTGATTGAGAACTTTTGATATAGCATGGATTGAACTCAATATTAGGAATGTCATGTATGATATCTTTGTGATTCCATTTGAATTGGAAAATTCCATGGCTACGATTATGGAATTGATGAAGTGAATATTCTATCATTTTTTGACCAACAAGTGGTTTTCTATGTTGATGATATCTTGATTTACTCTATGAATACTGATGAACATTCAAGACATCATGGCATTAACATATGTTATATGAGAGAGAATATTCTATAAACCTTTCAAATTATGTGTCGATATTATATCTATGATGTACATTTTATGGTTAACATAATATATACGGAATACATTTCAATATAACTAGATAAATTTCCAATAGTTGTCTCTTGGGAGAATCTGAAGAATATTTTTGATATCCAATGTTTTCTAGTTTTGTGGATATATTTTTTGATATTGATCCCAAACATTAAATTCTTGTGAGTGTAACTTTTAGGTTTCAAAAATTATGGAATCTAGAATAAATGGTATGGAACATGTTATAATTCTATCACTGAATCAGAAAATCATTTTACTAACACACTAATATTGATCATAACAAATATGGGTTAGTATTAATTCTTATGTTGCAATATGTATGGGATTTTAATTTTCATATTTCAAATACCAATTGACTGATTCATGGAATATTGATCAAAATAGATGAGTCTCTATAAATGGAATTGTCATTAACACACTCTAAGGTCAGCCATTGTGGATTGTTCCTTTATGTTTTCGAAAAGTTACATTTTGGGGGAATGCATTATTATGTATAAGACTATGAGAGACAAAATTACAAATTTACACATTAATATTTGAATCTTTGTATGTAGTTTTTTTTGAGTAGATGCTATAGTTTGAAATTGAGAGAGCCTATATTCCATGGAAATAATTACTTTTATAGATGCATTAATCTAATGCACACATACTCAAGAAATAAAGGAGTCCAGTTCTAAAGGGAAGATGATATCTTTTCTGGATGAGATAAATATAGTGGACCTCGAGGTCCATGAATATATGACTCTTCGGTCCTTATCAATGGATACCACATATCATTGTTGGATCAATGATAAGAATTATATGCATATTAGATTTTGTAATTATGAAAATCCATTAAGGTGGGAGTCACCTTCCAATTAGACTATTGATGAACATGGGATTATCATTGTATAGAGCCATGTTCTTATGACTATGAATATAGAAGAGGATTTGATTCATGGGAATCATTCATAAAAGTGGGTATCCCACCATAATATAATAAGGATGTAACTTGATATTTGTAGATATTAGTAAGTGCATGTTGAGCATTAGTGACTGGAAGTCTGCATAGTTTTTTTCTATAATGATATTAAATTGGGATGATTATACATGGGACCTTGTAGTGGGTCTCTCAAGGATCCATCATATGAATAACATGATTTGGGTGATGATGCCCCTCTTAAAAATTTATCTCATTTATCTCTAATATTGTATTCATTTATGGTTAATCAGTAAGGGTGTATAAATGTTCTGGGGGTCATCTTTATTCATTGATTTTTTTTTCAGTGTAGCATCATACTGAGATTCTTATTTTACCTCCCACATATTTAATGGATTTTAGAAGGTTATTAGTACCTAGGTTTTTATGAGAACATATTTTCACATATATATATATATATATATGAGAAAATAGAGTGTTATTCATGTTCTAGTGGTTATTATATGAGTATGTGTCATAGACAGTGGGGTTATTGGGAGAAATACATAGAATTTATTGAGTTTTCTTTTATTAATATTTATCCGATGAAATTTTTTATGGCAACATATTATGATCCTTATGTATGGTATTAATGATCACATATATCTATTATGGAGCTGAGTGATATTTTGTTTTTTGGAACTAAATTTTCAATGGATATGTTTGAATATGTTATGTTGTCTTGGAAATGGAGGTATATAATTGCAAGTAGATATAAGTTGTATTATAATCTAATTTATCAACCTCTTGAGAATACCATTGGTGAGAATTGGTTTTTTATAGTTTCATTTTGATTAGGTTATAGTATGACTTATAGGTAGGTACAGATTGCTCAATGGTATACCAAACCATTTTAGATAGTGGTGAGAAACAGATTTGTGTCATACCAATTGGCTATTATATATTGATATATATTAGTGTTTGATATTTTTTATATGTCATAGTATTGAATATATCACCCCAACCTTCTCACGTGATCGTTATTTATGATGTTGAGGTTGAGGCTAATACACTCCTCAAGCAGCATCTGAAAATTGTTGTATATCACAATGACATTATTTTCATGGGAAAGTATATGTTATTGACTCATTTATTATGGTAGGGTGTGCATATTAATGAGGAAACATAGGAGTGAGATGTGGATATGACGGCCTAGTGGCCTGATATTTTTTCACATAGTTTTTTGATTCTTTGTAGTTCTGCTCGAGGATGAAATATTATAAATTTTTGAGTTAATAAGATTTTATCATATCTTAAGATGCCTAGTAATCATTCCCAATTAATATTTTATACTATTATATCCTAAAATGGAAGGTTTTTTCATTGAATTTATATTTAATTAATTTGGTGAATTTGGGATGCTCGTGGGGTTTTTCATTGTTGCTCCACTATTTTGAATATCTAGTTGATTTTTCTTATAAATACAGGCACCACGGTTTGATCCACTAGAATGGGGGACATGTTTTGGGAAAACTATGTGTCCACTTTTCCCAAAACATTGAAACACTAAACAAATGGGATTCTTATAGTTCGTTCAGAATTTTTAAAATTGTGAGATCATAATGAGTTAATTGTGCACCCTAAATAGCAGGGGAGCATGAATAGGGAACTTGGTTTGCTTAAATGTGTGGACCTTCTATGAAATCATTTATGTTATTATTAAATACTCCAAATATTTGATTAAAATTTATGAAACATGCTTATTTATATCTCTTACATTCCCAATCATAAATATATTGTTTTCATGTCTTATTAATGTTCTTGAGGGGAAACATAGGCTCCTCGAATCTATTCATTTTGTGAATCATTGAACCATTTTTAGTATAAAATCTTTTTTAAGTGATCTATTATTTTATTACGATATTTACACTCCCCTATAACGTACACATTAATATGTGAAGAATTCATCAATTATTGATGGAACATATATATATATATATTAAACTACATATTATCCATTGGATCTTGATTATATGTTTTGATCCCTAATCTTGTTTGTCATTGTGATTTCGGTCGTTCAACATCGAATGAAGGGACATGGTTGGGAATGTTTTCATAAATGATCCTTTGGTACATATTATAAACGATATTTCTTGTAGTCTAGATCATAATGTAATTTCTTATTTTTAGCTTCATGTTTCCATGTTGTGAAATTTGTTTAAATTAGAAAAATGATTTGATTCTCATGTAATTGAGGGACCCTTTAAATATATTGTTGGAAGAATTAGAAATTATGAGAATCAGCCTGATTGAAACACATTGGATGTTCCATTATTCATGATATAAAAATTCAAGAAATAAAAAAATGGACATGATGGGTGTATAGAGTTCAACTAAATCATTATTTCAAATTTTGATAAAGGGGATTATAGGGTTGATTAGAATAACCTATTAGGGTTAATGAGATGTGTAATTATTAAGTAAAAATATATTAATTTTGTATTGATACTTGTATTCCTTATAATTAATGAAATGAATTGATACATGGGACTAATAAATTAAATGGTGAACTATGTTGATATTTATTTACAATATTGTTAGAGATGGAGAACCATGGTTTATAACTTTAGTTAATTTAGAAAAATGTGTTTTTATAGAGGGAATTATTCATCATGTACACATTGGGATCTAGACTGATGCTATGAGGATCTAATGTATATTAATATGTTATTATGTTGAAGGACTTGTGGGAGATAGATTATTCATGTTCCCATGGGGTTCCAGACTGATTCAATAAGTCCCCAATGAATGAATATGAATTGGTACATATACTGACACTCTAGGGTCTCACATAATATTTTAATTAAATTGAATAATGAATTAAAATAAATGTATTATAATGTGAAATCCTTATTTTTTTTATTATACAATGGAACAACTGAATAATGCTAATGTTTTATTATAAAGAAAAATTTATTTAAAATTTATTTACTTTTTTCATTCGATCATTATTATTTATTAAACTTCATACACTATTATATATTATAAATTTATTTACATTTAATTAGTGGTATCCTACTATGTTTTACAAAATCCATACTCAGTCCACCTTCTAGTACATGAATAGAATTTATGATTTCCAGATTGGATAACGACTATATCCATATCTTGGATGGTATATTTAGGTTTCAGGATGGGGAATGGATGGGGGAGTAAGACATGATTTTGAGACCTTCACATGATTTGTTGGTGTTTATTTATTTATGGTTTCTATTTCACACTTGTCAAATATATTTCGTCACATATATATTTATTTGGTTTATGGTATTTTTACACGTTTATGGGATGACTCATTTCATGCTTATCATTTATTGATTATTATATTATCATGGTTATATTTTTATACTATATTCCACTTTTTTCATTATTTGATAAATACAGTATAGTCTCCCAATATATAACATTAGTATCTCATTTCTAGTCAAAATCATATGGAATATGTGGAGGCTTTATGGAGGTCACATAACCAATTGAATTAGGGAATCAATATGCGGAACATGGATCAAGACATCATGATGAGGAAACATCTATCCCATGGATAGAACCCCTTATAATATAATTCAATCTACAAAACGTGTGAGAGTCATATGAGAGATTAAAATTAATCAGGCCACTACATAGAGGGCATTATTATTTTTATACCTACATCTCATGGACCACACATATTAAAATTTTTTTATAAAATGATGTATATACTACTCTCAACTTAGAGATCCTCATTATTCACCATTTTCATGCATAATTCCTATTATCCAAGCCCTTAATACACGAAAATACACTTCCTAATTATTTTTTCTTTTCACTTGAAGAATATCAAATATTTTAAGCTAGAGTTGTTACCATGTTCCGTAGATTGTATAAGGATTCACATGTACAATTCCCATAATTATAAAACATGTACGGTAGTTCCAAAAAATATGAGATAAGTACATGTCAACAATAAAGGGATCCTAATTTCTACATAGGATAATAAGGGTAAATCAAAATGAAAATTCAAAAGAGATTCTTCTATCAATACTCGTAGAGAGTCATCTAATTTTTTATGATCATACCCAACAAGAAAATAGTTTCCTTTTCAATTTATCATAAATAAATTATCCATAGTTAGCGGTATAGAAATAATTGGACTTTCAAAACTATATATGGAAGCATTGGATTTAAATAGAAGATTGAGAGAAAGGGGGGATCCTGAAGTAAATACCATTTAGAGAGATCAAGGGTAACAAGGGGGATTCATTGAGTAAATAAATTCATGGAGGTCTAGGTGGAAAACCAATGGAATGTAATTCCTTAATATTATGAAATGGAAAATGCAGTGCATAATAAAGGGACCCGATACAATTCTAGAGTGGAGGAGAGTAGAGAATGGGGTCAGATGGAGGAGACTAAGGTTCCAAAGAGAAACTAAGATAAATATAGTAGAGTCTTGGTAATGTGCGATCTATATAATTGATAGGGATGTGATGTTTAATTCTTGGGGGAATCTCTTCAATCCGTAACCTATATAGTAAATGGAATAATAATTTTCTCTATTCCATAGTTCTAGGATAGTGCTTCAGCTATACTTTCATCCACCACAAGTGACAATATAAATCCCAATTTTTAGAATTTTAGTGAATCATGAACTGAATTTTACATTCAAATTTTATCATATCTAACACTATAGATAGATTTTTTATGTAAAATACACAAATAATTATATATACAATAAATAAAGAATAATCTCTAAAAAATAATAGAATAGAGAATTTGATGGTACATGAAAGAGATAGAGAAATTAGGGAACCTATGTGGAATATTATTTTTGAATATACAAATAATTGATATAAATTTATTATACAAGATGATGGAAAATATATGAGTATTGATGGATATAATTTAGGGGTTATTTATATAATTTTATTATGATACATGTTTGATTTTACTCAGAAAAATATCATTAGGATTTGTACCTACTTACCCTTTCTTATTTTTATCTAGAATATGCATATTTTCTTGGTATTTAATGTATAAATTTATGTTATTTTGTTCTTGTGGGTACGAATCAATCGTTCCAAAAGTAGTATGGTATTTACATAACAATATCACTTGTTATAGTTATTATTTATGTTTAAATTTATAATTATTAAATAATGTGATATCTATCCCATGAATTATATCATTTTTATTCAATGATTTAAATTCCACAAAATGTCTGGTTTTGATTTCATTTTACAATCTTTATCTAATAAAGATATTGAAGAGATATTTTAATAGAAAATAGTCTTGATTAATCTCTTCATTCGAGAATGTTTCATATATGTGTCTATATTTTATTTTAAATATTTTTAAATATTTGGTTTAACATTCCTAATGAATCTGTAAAATTAAAAATGTTTTATATTCATTAGAATTTTCAAAATGGAAGATCACTCTAATTTGAAGATTGATATAAAATTGGATATTTTTCTCATAACTTGACTGAATTATTTGGTTTCAACATACATCACATTAACTGACCTTATCTCAATTATGAATTCAATTTTCTATGAATATTTAAATACATGGATCATCAGTTCATTTCAAATCAAAAAAATTCCCCTAATATTTTATATATTTGTTGATTTCAAATTTCATATTTGAAAATGAAAATTATATTTTCCAAAAAAAAATCAACAGTATTTTGAAGGTATTTTCATTTATGAAATCAACATTTGATGTTTGTTTTGAATTTCTAGGGATATTTTAGAGGATTACAATATAAATTTTTTCCTGGACTAGTTTTTTTATTATTTTTAAGAAATATTAATTAAATATATTTTAGTTTCTAAAATTTTCGGATTTGATGTGATGATAAATTTTTTCATTATAATGATGTATTTATAATCATAATTAATTATTATGTGATCAGGGGGTCTATTATTTCCTTGTTCTAACAAGAACCCAAAATTTTTATCTTCTTTAATGTCAAAAGTGACACTAACCCGAGAAGAAATCCCCAATAAAAAAATCAGTAGTAATAAATACATAAGGATTAGTAAAAATTTGGGGGATGATTTTCCATGAAAAAAACATAACCTAATAGAATAAAATATAAACATCCAAACCATCAATATTATTCAATAGTCCAGTAAATAAAACTATAATGAAAAATATAGTATTATCTTATAAGTTGTGATGAAGTAATAATACAAGACTAAAAAATATTAAAGGACATAATTTTTGTAACATCAATGTGGAATCACTCTAAACACACATATAGAGAACTCCAAGATGTAATAATCAATATATGATAGTATAAATATAATTATCCACTAGAGAAGTAAGATAAAATTCACTTAACTATGAATTTGTAATAAAAATTGTAAAATTCACAAGTATTCTTTTGTAATGTCCATGAATTCCATGTATTTTATTTAAGTTGTAAACGACTATTTGAATACCAGGTGCTTGAACAACACTTGATTTTTTGGAATAGTGATCCTGGAATACATTTTCAAATTTTTTTAGTCTATTTAATAATTGAACGAGAGTGGTTATCTAACATTTAAAGGGGATCCTAGATTATAAATCTAAGGGAATTGTTGCATATAAAATGATAACATTAAATAAAAATGGAATTATCCTCGACCGATGAGGGTCGAGAGGAAAATGTAGTTTTCATACTTTTTTTGAAATTATATTAAAATAATTCCTTAATGGAAAATTAAATAAACATCTTGTTTATATTATTTTGAATTATATATTCATTACCACATAATGACATTGCATTTCAATGTAACCAAAATGTTGTTTCATAAATGAAACATTTTAAAAAAATTTCAATTCAATGAAACATGAAAAATTATCTATAATTAATGGAATGATAGAGATCAATTGTTGGCATGTTGGAGAAATGATATCAACCCTTGGAGATTTTTTGTTGGTGAACTATGACCACTTAATGACTACGAACTACGGATTCAGTAGAGAAAAACATAGTGGCACCTATCATCCCAAAAAATGTCCTACCAATAAGGTTGCAGTTTTAATTGATTTCATTAATCCTTATTCATAGACTAAATAAGGATTAATGGTAAAACAATGAATATGTTGACCCAGAGATCTCTATTCTTGTTGGAGGGTCTTTATCGTGTTTGATTCTAGGGGATTAATTCATGTAATTAATTTTCTCCTTTTGATCATTCTATCGGGAGATGATCGATGCCATAATGAACAATGGTGGAGGATTGTTACTCGAAAAATTTCTTTGATTTCTCATTTATTTTAACCTTAGTTTTTTGTGTTCTTCATGTGGTTATGAACAACAGATCGTTCCACCCTATATCAGTGTAAAGTGATCCCAATATGTGGATCGTAGTGGCGGCGACATGCAACAACGCCTGTATGCAGGAGGCAACTCACAGTAGTGGACGAGACTGTGGGGAGCAGTTAGTGGTGGTCTGGGTTCATGGTGCCAGTGGGGCATCATGTCAGGTTGAGGAGGGAAGGGGAGAGTAGGACATGATGATATGGAGGCGGTACGATGCACTAGTGGTAAAGGGGATAGAGGCATCACTCACAGGTGGTGGAGTAGGCCACTGACAATAGGCTAACAGTAGAGCAGGTTGTTGGTAGTTGGCCTATGGAGACACATGTTGAGGAGGAGACCGCATTGGTGGACAACCTACGACTACACACGTGGTAGGTTGGTGCGACATATCAGCTTTCTCTCAGCCAAGAAGGTCAAACTGCTAATAGTGGGCCCAAAAAGTGGTGGGCCGGACTCGAGACAACCTAGTGGGATGGGCTGCCCCAACGGGTAGGAACTACAACCCAACTGTTTTGGGCCATACCCAAATAGGGTCAGATCTATGATGGGTCAAATGTAGTATAGTTCAGTCCCACAGTGTCGGAGTAGACCCAGAACCAACTTACCTCTTCTTAGTAATACAGTCATAACAAGAAAACCACATGTCTAATTGATTATCCGTTAATGTAATTGGGACATATGTGTTTATTTGGTCCATTTATCAAACTCCAAGTTAGTTTTTATAGATTTTGAGATGTGATAAAATGATTTAGGAGAAGATTCTATAAGAATCATGTACACTACGAGCGAGAATCCTATGACTAGTTGTGACTAGAATGAAGTGATATGAAGAATTGAGAGGCGTGGAAGATGATAATCAATAAATACTTGTGTGGCCTAGAAGATGGGATTATATTAATACCTATGTGGATCGATAGGCGAGAAATCATGTAGACCTATGTGAACTGACATATAGGACGTTGTCTGGACCTGTATGGCCCAACTGATGAGAAATTATGGGGACATGGGTGTCCTAGTAAAAAGGTATCAATTCAGACCTCTATGGACTAGAAGCTATGTATCCTAGAATACCGTAGTTTTCTAGAATATGGGGTAGACCTCAGTAGCCCATATTAATTTAGTGACTCATCAGTGATGTGTCTTTCCACATTAAAAATTATTCATCTTTCCAATTGATAATCATGCTTCTTATTATTTAGGTTAAACCAGTGTGAGCTCTCCATTTCTCCATGTGCACCTTTCTTCTATGTTTTTTTCTTCTGGTGTGGGGTCCTTATTGGATATTTTTTAACTCATACCTTCATGGGATTTTATACATATGTCATGTCTTGTGTAGACGATTGAGGATTTGATGGAGACCATGGTGGTCCAAGACCAGACGGTGCCTAGTGAGATAAGACAGGAAAGGTGTGCACCTACGGCTCTTGTAACTATAATACACATAGCCTTTTGGTAGTGTTTATTATATACAGAAATTTAATAGGCCATTGTATTTTCAAATTTTCATCTTGTCACATTGGGATTATATTTTGGACCCTTTATTTCTGCTTGTACACTATACTCTCATAGGTTATCTTAGTGGAATTCATGTTTTCCCATTTAGAATTTTTGGTTGGGGTTGTCAGTGTGTGTTTGTATATATACTCTGAAAATTCCTACCACGTATAAGTTATTACCTGTGGCATTGGATTAGAGCCCTAGACCTTTGGTAGGCGAGCATGTGGGTCGCACGACCGGGACCCTGAGGGACGAGTTGTGAAAAATTGGTATCAAGGGTGGTAGGTCCGACATTAAAGACAAAGAGTCTGTGATTTTGTTTTGGGGAAACAATGTGAAATGATTGGATTATGACATTTAGTAATAGATAGTCCAATGTTTTTTCAATGTCCAATGTGTCCATACACCGGGGCCCTGAGTTCATCTTTTAGACTCACTACATGAAACCACTATTTGCAAGAATAAAATAATATTTTGAGTGTTTTTCTAATGAACTTCAGTCATCTAACTATGTATAACCTGTTGACGTTAGTTCATCATGACCTGTTTCAGGATTCGACCACACATAGAGCCAATAAAGATTCTAGTATGCAACCACAAGGATTATATACCTAGTGATGAGGCATCAGTACAATTACCGGAACCATTGATGGTCCCACCGGGAGGATCAACATTGTTGACACCACCTGTCGGTTAGCAAGGGATATCAGCGCTATCGATAGAGTACATAAGTATACTCAATTACTTGAATGAGTTACACATGCATAAACCTCCCAGATTCAAGGGTGAGATAGCCACCCAGGTGGTAGAGGTTTGGATCAAGGGAGTTATGCGAGTATTATTACAACTGAGAAAGTACTTTCATGATATTCTACACAACATTGACATGGAAGAATTTTAAATCGAAAACGTGGTGGAGTTATCAGAGTTATATATAGTGATTTCGGTTTAAAAGGAGTTGGTCCTTCATGGAAGGATGATTCCTCTTGTACACATTTGATGGCCACATGGGAATCTGCCGGAGAGAACATGGGAGTGGGAGGCTGAGATCCATGCTTAGTACCACCATTTCTTTTTATCATTTATTTGGGATTATGAAGATGTAAATCCCTAAATGTGGTGGTAATTTAATGTCCCAGATTTCCTGGTTAATTTTTTATAAATTATATAGGATTATTTCAACACTAGGAACTAAGATAGAACTTTATTATGTGCCCCAATGAGCCTGAAAAAATTGTTCAAAAAATAGTTTATTTAATATTATGCATGTCAATGGATATGGAAACATCTTAATGGATGACCAAATCAAAAAAACAAAGGAACCATGGAGTCTAGAACAACACCTTTTCTTAAAAATGGACTAATCCTTGACCATCGTGGGTTAAGAGAAATGGATCCTTTATAGACTTGTTGCAAAATTTCATTAAATGAAATTATTAAGGGAAAATAAAATATACCTCATGTTTATTTTATTTTTAATTTTAAATTCATTGAAACATAATGTTATTGAAAAACAATGTAACCAAATCGCTGATTGGTATATGAAAAAGCATTACGATGCTACCACACAAAGAAACATAACACATTTTGTATCAGTAATGGATTTGCGAGATCATTCATTTTCACATTTAATAAATTATATTCACCCTTTGAGATTTGGCATAGGAAAATGTAGACTTAAGAATGGTATATAACTAAGGATTGAGAAGAAATGAACATAGTGATGCTGCTCATTGCCAATAAACGGTCCACCAATCATGTAGGGGTTGTTATTGATACTATTCTTCCTAGTTCTTTGACTAAATGAGGAACATGGGTCATCCCACGATCAGGTTTACACATTGATCATAGTTCTTGTGATAGGTTCATTACTAGGTTGGTTTCTAGGGGATTAATTCAAGTATTTGATTGGCTTGGTTTGATCCTTATAATAGGAACATAACGATGTCATAATGAACAATGGATGAGGTTCATTCATCAACCTTTTTCAATGATTTCTCATTACTTTTACCCAATTTTCTTCACCTTCTTCATAGGGTTATGACAAATAGAGCAATGAATGTATGTTTCTTAGTGAATAGATACCAAAACATAGATCTCAATAGAGATTGAATGAGGTAGTGGCCACATGCATGAATTGGCACACGCTTGTGGTGCGCTGTAGTGAAAGATCTCGGAGCTAGTGGGATGCAGTAATGTGGGATCACAAAACCAGTGGGGTGTCATGTTATGAGGAGTAGGGTTGCGGGCTATGGGCCACGATGGCGTGGATATGGAATGTGGGTGGCATGCCGAAGCTGTGAGAAGGGGTCCCACACCATCAAAAATGGGTATTGGGTCATTCCACCAATAACAAGATGACGATGACACACATGTATAAGGAGACCATGCCACATCACACAGCTGAAAGACCACAGTCACTCGTGACCATGATGGTGGTGACACTATGCTGACCCCTAGGGTAGAGGAGGGACACAATACACCATTCACCTCTTGGACAATAATTATGCACTATTCATAGTAGGCCAGACCCACTGCCATTCCGGTTAAGGATAGACCTGAACCTGGTCTGATTCATGTCGGCATAACCCCTACATAGGTCGATGGACCCCATGTCGGGTTGAGTCCAACCAGGACTGGACTCCACCGACCCCTACACAGTAATACAACATTAACCTGCAAATCGTACACCAAATTGACAATCCATTTATAGAGACAGGACCCCTGCTATGAGGCAATCCATTTAACATACTCCAAGTGAGTTTATGTGGAGGTTGAAATATGACCAATGGCTCAATGAGTATAGACTTCAATAATTAGGCATGCTATGAGCGGGAATATTGTGACTTGTTATTAGAAGAAGGGAGCGTTGAATGGACAATTATTTCCTGATGAAGAGTAGTCTTTCGAAAATGTGTGTCCTTGCAGAAAATAACCATGTAGTCTTCTGTGGCCCAACAAACGAGAAGTCGTGATGACTAGTGTGGCCCAACAGATGAGCATCCATGCGGACCCATGGGGCCTGGAAAATGAGATGTTGTGTGGACTAGTGTGGTAAGGAAGAAGAGTAGTTGTGCAGACCTGTGTGGCCTAGAAGATGAGTAGTCGAGTGGACCTCAGTGTCCGAAAGGATGAGCAGACCTAAGTAGAATGACATATTTCAACAACCCAGCGGGGATGAGTCAGTCTCCTGTATAAATTATTAGCATTATGACTAATTATCCTTCTTTTTATTCATCTAGTTATACATTTTTGAGATGTCCATTGATTCTTGTGCACTTTTAAAATGTGGTGTTTCTCATGGTTTAGGGCCCTAACTGAGTATTTTGTTACTCACACCTTCTCAGGCTTCGCCCTAACGTGTCGTGTCTTGTGTAGACGATCGACGCTTTGATGGAGTCCTTGGTGGTCCAGGACCCGGTTGTGCCTAGTTAGATCCTATATTGGAGGCATACTATTATGTCTCTTAATGATACTCTACACCTACCCTTCATGTTTGGTTTTATGTGGATAGACCTTTCTATGGCCTTTGTTCTTTTCTTTTTTCATCTTGTCTTGTTGGGATTGTATTCTGGCCCATTTTTTTCAACATGTACATTATACTCTCATTGTTTTTTTAGTGGATTCATGTTTTCCATTTCAGCTATGAGTGTTGGGGTTGCGAGTGTGTGCGTTTGTGTATTTATATAGATACTCAGTAAATGCTCCCCACATTTAAGTTATTTCCTTTGGGGATGGTTTCCTGCCCCTGGCATTTGGGATACATGCTTGGGGTAGTCGCAACATGGGCCCCAAGGGATGGGTCATGACATCGTAACAAAGGGATTAAAATAAAATTTTGTATTATTTCCTTATTATAAATTACAAATCATGACAGAATGAAAATAAAATGTTAGAGAAAAATATGATATATAATTTATTAAAAAGGAACTACAAAATAATATATTGTTTTAATCCAATTTATGTTCAATAAAGAACAATTTATCATTGATAAAAATAATTTAACTAAAAAATTAATATAAATAAATTTGTTTGTTATTTCCCTTCACATAGAATACCTATTGTATTTTTTTCAAACATACATCCTTTAAGGTTTTGTGGTATTTACATATTCATGAGTTATATCTATAAATTTCACCAAGTCATTACAAGGTGGGGAATATCGAGGTTCCTAATAATGACACTCTACTTATTTAGAATCATATATAATTAAAATAAATTCAACCCCCCTATATAATCCAATACTGTATTCCATTTCATTTAATTCTACAAATCAAATTCTTCTCAATACAAAAACTCTATGAAAATAACTTTGAAATTGAACCAAAACATTAATTTTCAATCTAAAATTCATAATTATCTATCAAAGGGTTTTTCTATAAACCATTAAAATTATAATTATCTATGTCATAAAAATACTATTCCATCTAATAAATCATTGATAAATTTTTCTATAATTAAATGGAACACATTCAATTTCAACAACTAATTAATATTATTGTATAAGTGCATATTATATTTAAATGAACAACCTTTGAATAGTTAAGGACAACGAATAATGGTTAAGGTAAACCAATATATTTGTGATTAAAACTTCAATACTTCAATAGATACAATCATTATCACATCAAAATTCATCATTGATCATATATATATTCATAAGTAATTAGATATAGCATTTTGAGAGAGATAAGATTATGAGATCTTGGGAGAAAAAGAATGAATAATGAGTTACCATCATTTAACAATATAAAATTCACATTTATTCATAAAAAATATTTTTTAATCATTGTGAATAAACAATGTTTTTGAAAAATATGGTATTTTTTTGAGAGACTGAGAGATTTAGACAATAATGATAGTTTGATGGCTTCAATATGAATTAATTAAAAAAATAGATAATTTAATTAATGTAATATAGATATTCCACATAAATTTTTTATACATGCCCATACCATGAAAAATGTTATTATACATCATCGAGGTGGCCGTACAATTGTGTTATATGATATTAACAAAGATATACCAAATGTATGGTGCTACTATCTCAAACTAATCCGATAATATAATACTATCATGTTCCATGAATAAAATATACCCATTGGGCATAAACCACAATGTACACTCAAATTATTTCACCTAGAATTAATATGATTTGGATACATTTTTCACCCACCACTCACTTTCCCAGAACCATTCACTTAATTTAAAAAAGTTGTTTTATGATTCCCCATTACCAAAAACCACTATAAAGACATCCAAAACATCCCAATACCAAAAATAAACTCTTGAATCTCCACAAATGTTATATATAGAAGAAAACATATTCAATAATTTGTTAATGTTCTAAAATAAGAGGTGTCACATTCTCCTCGACATTGGTACATTCATTCAATGAATTTAGTTCATTTTCATTGGTTTAGAAGAGCTCATGCAACTTTTATAACATATCCTAATCATGATTCAATACATTTTTCATTAATATAAACATTTTTTCATAATATCCATACCAAACCAATGTTATTTCCATGTAAGAGATTCAAACATACATATATATATATATCTAAAATATATATAATCACTATAATTAGAATAACATCATATATAAGATCAACAAGGACCCACAAAATAGCATGTTTAGGATTAATATGGTACTTATTAAATTGGAATATTTATAACACATTGTTAACTAAGTACAATTTAGTTGGTAATTATAACTAATTGGAAACATCAAATATTAATTACATTTACTCAAATGGTCAAAATTAGTAATGATAAAATTTAATGATTTTCACAAACTATCATTCCCTACAATAAAAGAGACTCTTAAGAAATCATGATCACAAAATAAAATAAAAATTGATGATAAAGATGATTTTCATATTATTTTTTATACTTATGAGTTATCAGGATTATTTTCTATAATATATAAATTTTATTCATCATATCATATACATGTCTACCTCTCTAAAGTGAGTACTCGTACACATCCACCAAAAAATTAGATACCGACAAGGTTGATAGAGAAAGATTATTTTATGGGAACTATACTAATAGAAAATGATCCTACCATGATCCTCTAAGATCCATTACACAGTCTCTAAGTATAAAATACTATGTATGGACCCTTTATTCTGATTTTCTATTTATTTGAGGACAAAATGTTTTTCTCAACATCATATGGCCTTAAAGGGATTAATATAAGGATTTATAATATTGATATGTAAAACAAGGTCCTGATAAAAAGTAATTGAAACTAATATATCAATAAACAATAAATCCTAGAAAAGTTATGATTTTTTAAAGTTGTTCAATGAATTTTTTTCATAAATTGATATGTAGTGATCCAACATTGTGAGTCGATCCATAATCCACCTTATGGAATCAAGATTCAAAATAATTCATGTAAGACCAGAAAATAATATTTAACTATTTTCTCCAATTTACACATCGATATGCAATTATTATAACATTGTAGTCATAAAATTTTTTCTTAAAAGACATAATAATAGGTTAGGAATCTAGAGACATACTTTCAAAGTTCTAGCGTCATTCCATATAAACAAAACTGTATCAACCCAATATTAATAAACAAAGAAATCATATAGTTTTTTTCAAAATAATTAACAAATTACACAAAAAGTCACCTAAAAAGAATATTATTTTAGTGACATTGTAAACAAGTAATCATAAAAAATGGATCATGACTGAGCTGAAATATCTTTAAATATGTTATACATAACTACAACCCCCGTTGGTCATATCATATATAAAATATATCTTTATAACATGGGGAAGGAATCCATAAAATGTGTGAGGACAAATATTTAGGAAGGGTAAACAATGGATATATCTAATCATAAACATGAACACAATGGTATGATAATGTGAACATAACATTAGAAGACAAAACCATTCTAATTGTGAAAATGAATCATGGAATTAATGACAATAGATCATAAGGCATGAATCATATAGAAATCTAGAGAATATGCCACGAATATATTACATAAGAGTATAAAATGTAATTATGTAATGTATGTAAACCTATATTATCATTCCAAATAAGTCAAGACACTTTACTAAATAATATTAGTTCACTTTAGGGGGAATAAACCAACTCGGTGACACACCCCACCATCAACAATGGAAGTAATTTCATTATAAGGAATTGGGTTTCTCCATCTTCAATTTTCCAATCTCATTTCCACATTATCCCATATCAGATAAGGCGTCCCAATCGTCCCATAGTGGAATAGATTTCCCCATCTTCTATATTCATGGTTACTACCCCTAATGGACAGACCACACCACCATCCCCCAGTCACAGTCCTTTACATGTAATGAATCGTGATTCCAAATATTCACATAGTTTATCATGTCCATCAACATGATTCCAATAATTATCACCTTAGATATAGATAATTAGCCATATTTAGGGATATATATGTCCCACCAGCTTCAGAATTAAATTATTAATATTTGTGTGACAAAATAATTAAATATTCATCATATCAGGACCAATAAAAAGAGATGGATTTAATAAACATGAAATCATAACAAATGAAATAAAATAAGTACCAGAAAAATTTTATTACATTATAACATATAGAAAATAAATAGGTTTCATAATGATTTCAAACAATTAATAACCCATGAAAATGAATGGGTTTTAAATGCATATAATATGGGGAATAAGTAAAAGTTTCATAATGATCACTCATTCCATACATAAACAGCTCAAGAAAGAATATGAATGGTATTATAGGATTATATCCTAATAATGAATAAACAATAAAAATTTATTCTGTCTTATATGGATAAGGATTTTGAAATATCACATGGATAATTTTTTAGTGATTATATCCTTTCTTTAAAATTCCATTTTGATAAAAACATTTCAATAATCATTTTCTTATAATGAATAATTTACCATTTCATTTAAATTTTTTCTTATATAAAATATAATCTATTTGTTGAAAAAATAGTATTAAAACATAAAAACAATTTCAAAACAATTTTCCTAGAAAATAACCTTCAAAACATATAAGGTTCATTAAGAACATTATAAAAATAATTTCCTTGAATACTACTAAATTAATATTGAAATCATTCAGTAAACCACTTCCTTCTAAATATTTTATAAACATATAAATAAATCCTGAAATCATTGAAATAATTTTATTTGAAAATATCCATATTACTATATATAATAGAAACGTTTAAGAGTCATTGAAAATAATTTTTTTAAATAAATATTTTTTAATAGTTTCTTATTTAAAACCACATTAAATAAAAAAATCAAGAATATTATAAAACACTTTCTTCATAAATAACTTCTTCTATATATAAAGGATGATACTAAGAAATTATGTTCATGATGGAATATAAGTCCATACATGTCGAACAATCCATTTGTTCCTTAAATGATAATTACAATTTTTCAATGAAGAAAATGATATGGTGATTTGTTCAAAAACATTTTTTATAAAGTAAAAACATGTGGAAATTTCCTTTTAAACCTCGTATTGTAATACTAAAACATTTTTGAAACATTTTTAGAATAATATATTTTTAAATAACATAGGATCTTGACTAAAATGAGAAATGAAGTCATATTATCTTTAGAACATATTTATTATAATATGTACCAATGTGTGAAAGCATAATCATATTAAATATCAATAGATGATAATATTGAAGCAATACTCAGTTACCAAATTAGAACCACTGAATATTAATATAAAGAATAACATTACAAGATTCCTGAAATATATTGAATATAAGGATATTCATGAAAAACATAAAAATTATAGTATACACACCTCATATATTTGGGTGAATAACATGACATGGGTCCTAATTAATGAAAAATGAGACAAAATGATTTTACAAATTTGGTATCTTTTGAAACATATTGTCAAATTAGTAAAGATAATTAAATAAATATGTACAATCAAATATATTTCTGTATAAGAATAATGTAATACATCCATACCATAGAGATTAAATGAGTGGTCAATAAGTCTTCTATCTCAAAAATTAGAAAAGAGAGTTGAAATTACATTACCTTATGCCTTGAAACTCATTGTATTTGTCAAAACATCATTTATAATAAATATATTCTTATTATAACTCTAAAAAATAACCATATTTTTATATATAATAAAATTTATGGATTTATATCACCCTCTTATTGAAACATCTATATTTATGTTATGTTTCAGATAGCATCCTCTATGTTTTTTTCATGTGGAATAATTTTATACATAATTTATATGTATACTTCTATATTGATTTCACAAATTTAAAAAATGATATAAATAACATTTTTTTATTTTATATTTATAATAATAATATATAAAATATATATGTATGAAATGGAATACACCATTAATGGAGATGGTTGGTCATACATACACATGAACATAGTTTCTGTTTTATTGTCGCATTGAAAGTATGAATGTTAATGAAATATAAAAATATTTATATTATAATTAAAATATAAATATTATTACATATTTATTATTGAAATTACTTAAGTGTATCCTTAAAAGAATCTATGTATGGTGTGAATGACTCACATAACATTTAGGAGGCGGTAGACGATACTTCACCAAATGATAGTATAATACTTAAAAAATGGAATGAATGAACATATATGATAAATAATAAATAAACAATAATAATGAAATAATAAATATGATATATATTATATATACGAATACAATTTCCATAATAATTTACACCCATTATATTTAGAAAATCAAAAAATGATTGATATAATTTCATGGGGTGGTATTTTATTGTACATAAGAACGTTATGTTCATTACAAATTACATTGATGTTTCATTAAGTGAAAGTAAAAAATATTATAATAACAACATATCAATATATTTAGTATACTGGTGTTATTATATAGATATTTTGTAAAAATAATTTTGGTGGTAGATAATGAAAATAAATAAAATCAGTTTGATGAAGGATGTTTCATTTTCAATGGGTAACTTCATTTTCATTTAACACAAATGGACTCCTAGGATGGATTTAATAAAAATTGAGGCTTCAAGGTGAATTTTAGTGTTTTTGGAGATTATTTTATAATATTTTGTTTCATATAAATTTCTTGATAGTTTTGAATATGTGAGAGGGGTGATTACCTTTTTCGAGTAGAGGATGAGTAAAATTCTTATAAATTTTTATGAGGGAATACCACCCATCATTTTCATAGGAAAAGTAGATCCAATAATGTTATAAATTTAATACCATGAATGATATTGTCTAAATATTTCCATCCAATGGATTTTTTCCAAGATTATTGTTTATTTTGGAACATTAAATTATGTTTTAGTTTATTGTTCAAATAATTTTCCCCTTAATCATTGTTATTAGTTTTAACTACAATTAGTAATAGAATTTTTATAATTTTTTTACATTATAATAAATTATATATTATTATGACTAAACATATTCTATCTAGTTTTTCAAATTCCGATTATATAACTAAGATAAATAAATTTAAAATTAATCTCGTATGTAGAATGATAATTCCATTTTTTAATAAATAATTTTCAAATGTTTTATATATTTCTATATATAATTTCGAAGTAAAATTAATAGTAATGAACTAAATAGAATTACATGATTTATAATTGATATAATTATTCTAAATAACGAATTATTAATATAAAATAAAATTATAAATTAAATATATGAAAATGATGTCTTGAATTTAAATTATGTATTTTTATATATTCATCAAAAAAAATAAAACACCATAGATAAATTCCTCACATTCACCCTAAATAAAGTTTTATGTAGTTTGAAAAACATGGATTTTTTGAAATATAAAATATATAAAATTGAAAACACATATATTTAAAATATTTTTCACATTAAATTGTGGCGAATAATATTTTATAAAAATACACATTTTTTCTGTGTAATATTTTGTTTGTTCTTATCTTATACATCTCAAAAATATTCAGTGAAAGTTAAAAATAACATATTTATTATATGATATATATATATATATATATTAATATCCCTCACAAATATTGTTTAATTTAATTTATTAAGATAATTAAATTTTATGCATAAAACTATTTCTTCAAGTATAGTTTATTTATATGTAAATAGTTATTGTATTTATTATAATTAGTTTGTAAAAAATGAATTAAACCTTGAATTTTCAATAGATAGATAATCATATTTATAACCTCCCACTTATTATCTTGATTTTATCTTATTATATTGAATAAAAATATTTTTAATAATATATCATTTCTAAGTGAACCTCAATTTTTCAGGATACCCAATCCATTAAAGATACATTATCATGCATGTAACATAAGCTATCTTCGATATTCCCCAAAGAGGAATATAAAATTTATGTATCATTTGGTGTATGGTTAAATTGTTATTATATATAATGAATTAAATATAAAAAAAATATATTTTCAATTTTTTTGTGAAATGAAAAAAAAAGAAAAATAAAAAATAAATTTGAAATGAAATATTTCACAAAAACACTAGGTGTCATATTCTACCCCCAGTAAAATTAATTTGACCAAAAAATTTTATCTGGGTTATCAATCTCTTAATACATGAATTTTTCTTTCACAGATACCCACATCAAAAAAATTAATAATTAATCTACATTTAATATGTAATAATAATAAAAAAATATTTAACCAAAGTAAACTATAACTTCGTTTCCTCATTGAATAACATAGGTGGGAAGAGATAAATTGGTTATTAAAGAGAAATAAAACTACCATGTTCTGATGGGGAGTGATTGAGTTTATGGATAGTGTAAATTTTTAAATATCAAGCCCATAAATTAGTGATGGTCTAAGGGGATACTTAATTCATTGGAAACCAGGGTAAAAAGATATCATTTTTTGATTCATGTATATTTTTCCTTATGATTAAGAATTTAAATGAAAATATATACATATATGAGTTCTAGACAAACATACACATTTTTTTGCCTTGATCAACATCCTCTACATATCTCCTCCCATAAAATGAAGTTGAATTTATCATTCCTAAACAATTAATAGGCCATGATATCCATGATAAGTCATCTCATATATATTATTCATCCATTAAATAAAAATGGTTAGGAATGGTTTTCTATTATACATGAATTATCATGTTATGGGATAAAATTATAATCTCATTGACTTCATCCAATTTTTATCTTAGATATTATATAAATTGATATTATTATAAGCCTTCTAAAATATGATAATAAAAAACATTAATAAAATCTCATGAAATTAGTTTGAGACTAATTGAAAATATATCAAAAAGTATTTATTTGTTTTCACATTCCAAACATTTGAATAACCTCATTTAATTTTCCATAAACAAATTGTAACAACCAGAATAACCCTAAATCATTTTTGAAAACATGAGTAATTATTTATTCCAAATATTACTGGATATATTAAATAAATAAAATATCTCTTTAACTTTATTCACGATGGCATAGAACCCTATTTCAACAAATCATTAACTTTTTATATGGTAATTGACACTATACAATTTATATTATCTATTACAATCAACTATTTATCCTAGACAGACACATTTCTCTCTATATATTGATCACATTAATGGTTACCTATTATTAATAGAAATATCACTTTTTCTTTAAATCACATTTATGTCTAATTATCACAATTCAATATATCTATAATGAAACATTTATAGAAGTTACTTATATATCTCATGATTCATAAAACAATATCATTGAATTCAGAAAACAGAAATACTTCTTTCATCAAAAAGTTTTGTTAAACCATTATTTATGATTCATCATCTTGTTATATAATAATCATTTCACAAAATCTGAAGTATAATTTATTTCATATATTTCCTCATCCTCAATATAATCATACTTCTTATGTTTATTGAATACAATACTAGAAATACATTCCATACTTTACACATGTCATTTATAATCTCCTTATCATCAAGAGTATAACACATACTAGTGAACCATCCCGATTATAATCATGAGATTAAAACATACGAATTTAATTTTCATTCATGCTCATAATTTACACATATGAAATAATTTGTGTTAACAAAATTCCTTCTAAATCCCATAATTGGGTAAACTATAAATAATAGGGTGGGAAACACCTATCATAGAATAAAATCACATAATGTTGAAAGATTACAAAAATGATATCCAAATAATTACACATAAATCATTAATATATCAACCCTTAGGATTATTATAGGTAATTTGATGAAAACATATTTTAAAATCCTTTATAATGGTTTGTGAAGTTTTTTTAATTCATATAGCTTATCACATGGATGTTTCAAAGCAGGTTCATGGTATGGAATGTTTTCATGAACCATGTTATCCTTTAATTTGGCCTGAAAGACCATGACAAGTTTGTTACTCTTATCTAAATATAGTAATGAACTATATATTCTAGTACAATGTAGATGATTATGTATTACTATAAAACTAGTCAATCAAACATTTACCAATATTCCATGACAATTTATTATAAGTTTTTTTATTTATAGACTAATACTTAGGTTCATGCTTAGAACTAACCATATAAATAGACTTAGAGATCACAGATAAGTATTATTATTCAATATGATAATGTTTGACTAAAACCTTTACATAGTTCTAAATCAAATGACCTTGTCATGGTAGATGTAGAAATTATATAATTTATGTGGAATATATAATAAACTACACAAACAGATGCCCAAATACCATATTTATATAGTGACTTTGGATACATGTAAAAATAAATAATTATATATGAGTGAGCTATATTATATCCCACTTGTTACTTCAACGTTATCAACCATATTGGAAATATAATACATAAATTATATATTCATAACCTATTAAAAGAAACATAAAATGGTTTGATCGTAGATGCTCTTCAAGGATAAAAGTGGGAGAGACGTAAGAATAAACATGAGAATATGGGTATGAGTAAGTGATCGTAAAATTATTTTATCATACCCTACATATCATAAAAATCAATAATTTAATAAAAATTTATAGTTCATTAGTGATGAATCATAATGAAATCATGAGAATAATAAATTAAATAATAACTATACAAATGGTTTTGTCGAAAAATATTGGTATATTTCGATTGTAGAGACATTTTACGAATATTTTTATCCAAAACTATTTCTATAGGACATCCTCACACCAACAGTTTTGAATAAAATAAAAATGTAGCTCATAAAATCAAATTAACTATACCAGTGTTTCTCAAAACCATTTGAATACGTATTATATTTTATTTTCATTATTTATTAAAATTATATTAAATACATAAAAATGTTAAAATGCCGATATATATATATATATGATTTTATAAAAAGAATTACATTAGCATTGTAGTTAGGTCATTGTATAATAAACATAAGATGTTGCGATCACAAACTACTATGTTTTATTTTTACACTACATATATATAAAACATTATAAAAAATTTCTTATAGGTTTTTCATATATCCTATAAAAATGCCAAAACAACCAATTTACCATTCTACTCGTGGTCTAGACTATATCAACTGCATGGAGACCTATATCAACTGTTTTAACAAATTGGTATATGGTTTCTTCTATAAGTGTCTAATAGTTTATTGGGATTCCCAATATTACTATATTTGATCATGATTCCACATATTCCATCTACATGGTGACTACACATACTGGTTGTGTCACAACCACCCACAGTCATAGTCATGTACATTTAATGGATTATGTTTAAAAATTGTTAATAATTTAAAAAGCTTGTCGAAATGATTTCTATCATTGACTCATGATATATAAATCTATAAAAGTCGAATTTTATGGTGGTATAAGTCCCACTAATCACTTAATAAAACCATCCATACCTGTTAAAAAAGATTATAAAATATTCATCATATCAAAACTAATAAAAATAAATGAATTTCATATTAATCATATATGAACAGATGAAATGAAACTACTATAATAATTATTTTATAATAGTATAAACTATAAAAAGGAGACAGTTTTCAGAATCATTTATTAAAATAAATCTCCATGAAAATAATTGGGTGTTAAATCAATATAACCTCTGAAAGATGAAGATGTTTCATAAACATACTTATATCAAAAAACGCATTCAATAGAGAATATAATGTATATTATTATATAATACCCTAGTAGAGAATAAATTATCACCATGTATGTCATATTATATAGATATTAATTTGGTAAGATCACATGGAACATTTCTTAAAGAAAATATTTTTTTGAAAATCACATTTCATTAATCTATTTCATATATCCTTTTCGTATAATTAATTATATCCAATTTAATTTAAAAATTATTATAGGGAAAATATCCTTTATTTTTTTGGATATATTATTTAACACATAAACCTTTTGAAAACCGTTTTCCTTGAACATAACCTCAAATAATAACATTAAAACATTAAAACCATTTGAAAACTCATTCCTTGATAATTTATAAATGTATATTAAAAATTTTGAAACACCCATTCATTTAAAATTATATGAAAACTTTTAATGAAATATTGTAATATATTTAAACACATTTTGAACAAAAATAGTTTTTAAAAACAATTTTCAATAAAATGGGCATTAATTTACACATTTTTTCATAATATAAGGATGCTTTTAAAAACATTTCTAAACTTATGAATGATGTTTCAATGAAATGATGGTCGTTATGGTGGGTAGTTCAATACATTCCATGCATTGATTTTGTATATTTTTTTTTTGAAAAGTGACATTACATAAAAATGGAAAGATGTTGTTTTTTTAATTTTTTCTAGAAATGTAAATCAGGCATCAAAATATTCTTCAATATTCATAGGGTTATAGTAAACCATTATTTTGAATTTTTTTAAGAAAACATATTTTTGAATGAAAACTTATTTCCAACAAAAAAGAAAATTGTTGCCAAATTTTAATAAAAAATTATTAATTATCCTAAGAAAAGAAGTGAGGAAAAATTGTACAATTACCTGGATAAAACATTAATATACATAGTGTAACACAATTTATGAGTGTTATTAAGAATGGTTCATAATATTTCTTTAATGGACGTAGAATTATAAACAATCTCTATAAACGATGAGATTGAAGCTATACGGAATTAATACATTAGTTCAATCATACCATAATATAAATAAAAGAATAAAATGATTCATTAAATATAATTAAATTAAGTATATGTTTATATAACATGTAAATGTTTTATATATAGCACATAGAAATATATTGGTTCTTAACAGGGAATGTGTCTCAATGAATGAAAATTGAGACAAAATTTCTATAACGATTAGGTAACTAATGAATAATATAGCCCATGAAATATATTTCATCAAATGGATATGAAAATAGAGATAAATTTAATTTTAATAATCATATAATACATACATGTATATTATATACACCACATAAGTAATATTAATGCTAAATAAAGAAGGTATCTAATGAAAATAAAATATGAGATGAAATTCAATTACCTTATGTATTGACACTCCTTATACTCATTAAAAACTCATATGTAAAAATTATAAATTTATTATAAGTATAAAAAATAAATATATTATTATACATAATACCATTTATGACTTTATATCACCCACTTATTTCATGTTATATGTTATGTTTACATTTTGGGGAATATCATCTTTTTTTGTATGTTCCTTAATTTGTTAAGTTATTGTATTTATACAAATATATTTATTTGTTTAATATAAATAATGTTCTTAATAACATTTATATTCAGTATATTAGTATTATAATAATATATATAATATATAAGTATCAAATGGAATACACATCTATTGGAGATAATAGGTTGTTAGTACGCATGAAAGATATTTATGTTTTATTATCGTATTGAATTTTAGAAAGTATATGAAATATTTGTTTATATATATTATAACTAAAATAGAATTATTATTTCATATATATTATATATTTTAATTAAACACATTATTTATACCTTTCATTGAAAATTTAAATTAATCCCATTGTTCTGCGGAGACTCTAGTCCACACTTCAAAAAATGAAATTACTGTACTTATAAAAAATGGAAATCATCAAATAATGTGTTATATAATACATGAATAATAAAAAGATAAAAATTATATATAATTTATAATAATAAATTTTGAATCATAACATCCACTTATGGGTGATGGTAAAGGAATAAACGAACAACATCATTTAATGAGGCGATTGTCTGGCATACACAAGAAAAATATGTTTCTTAGATGTTATATGGATGTGTGTAAGTTCAAGATGAATGCATTGAATATAAAACTATCAATATAATTAGGATAAATTTTTTGTTGTATAATCATGGACCAATAATAATGGAGTCAGTATAGAATTAAAATTAACACATGGAACATGAGGATGGATGTTATATCTTATTTGGGCAATTCATTTTTCATTTCCGAAAAGGGACTCCATGGTTGGATTTCTGAAAAATGGAAATATTAATAGAAGAATTAATCAATTAAAAAAAATATTTATGTCTAACATGGATGAGCCAATGTTTTTTATTTTTTAAAAAAAATAGGTTTGAGTGATTTTTTTGTGGTAGAGGTGTGGCATTCCGGTAAATTTTTTTAGAGAGGATTCCACCCATGTTTTTCCTATGACGCGTGGATCCAATAATTGTTAAAAGTAAGTCCATTAAATGACATTGTCGAAAAATTTAAATAAAATAGATTTTGGATAATATTTTAGTTCATTTTGGACATTAAATTTAACATTTATTCTATTATTACCCTAAATTTCATCCAAATAATTTTATTAATTTTAATAACACTGACTAATATTTTTTTGTCAAATAAAACATTACAATAATAAATTATATAAATTTTTCTTCCTATAAATATGGAATAAATTTTTTTCAATTTAAAATCATATTAGTGGAAAAAATTAATTTAAAATGTATCTCGCATGTTAGATGACAATGCTGATTTTCTATGTAAAAAGGTTATCACAATTTTTTAGTATATAATTATATTTTAAATGTGATATATTTACCAAAAACATATATTAGATTAAATGATTTTTTAGTGATATATTTTTACCTTATGACCATTTAAAAATGTAATTTATCCCTATAAAGAAATTAGATGTAAATAAAAATTGTTGAATTTAAATAATGTATTTTTATGTATTCAAAAAAAATTGATTCTTCCTTGATAAAATCTCAAAAAAACACCAATACACATTTTTTTATGTTTATCAGTGAAAAAAATTTATTTTAAACAATTTATTTATAAAATTTCTAAAATTTTAAATTAAAATATGTTCTTCATTAAAATGTGGTAAAATTGCCTTATAAAAAATATTTTTTTATTAGTTATATTGTGTTGATTTTTATCTTATTCCAATAATATATATTCAATAAATGTATATAATATAATTTGTGAATAGATAAAATATATATTTCATTAATATCATTCAAAAAAGTTTAATTCATTTACATTATTAGGATAAAGTATCTTTTTTAAAAACATTCCCTTTATATGCAATCCGTTATATATTCATTTATAATTATTTTATCTCCAATAAATTCAGCCATGTATATTCATATGTTATTTAATTATATTGATGACCAATCAAATAATTGTTGTGTTCTATCATAAAATTGAAAATTTTAATATTTTTATTAATATATAGTATTTCAGTAAAAATCAACCATGTATGTTACAAAATCCATTGTGGAACATAAGAATTATGTGTAATGTATGATAACCATTGTGTTTCATGTAGAGATATATAAATATTATTTTCCATGTATTATAAGACTTACTTGGTGTTATATATATTCATATTCATACATATAATAACAAATTTTACTTTTTTTTTGAAATTTTGAATACCAAAAAGAATAAATTAATTTGAAAAAAATTCATGAAATATTGTTTTGAAAAAAACAATAAAATAAATATATTTTAGTTATTTTTAAATCCATGATAAACATGTCACCTCAATCAGTGGTAGATAGAACTATTTTAATCCTATGATGTTGTAGGAACTATAATTATATAAATAAAAAGTAACCCATATTTCCAATCTAGCTTCCAACCATCAATGATAAATACACCATTCACATTTGATATTTTTATTTATTATTTGGAATTATATATCTGAGAATAATTATCCTACTCAACAAAATTATGAATTGAAAATTTTAACATCAACTTATATATCATAATGCATATGAATAATATTTATGATATTCATTATCTTCCACTGATATGAATTCTCTTTATATCAGTGACTATATGAAACTCAAATTAATTTATTAGCCATTTAATTTATTTTTCATAGTGTATACTTAAATTTTATTTAAAAAATTGAGATATATAACACCCATTACCATTTCTTTAAATTATAATCACACACTGAGAATATTTGTTTCAAACTTTTATCATCTATGAACACCACAAACATATAAAAAATAATAAAATGGTATTATGTTTTCAAGAAATTGATAAAATTAGATAACTACTATAATTGTATTTGGTATTTTATTTATCACAATCCTATAACATTCATGAAACATATCCTGAAACATGATCATACTTTTTGAGAATACATCCCAAACCCTAATCCATCATAATAGACATCATATTGTTTTTTAAACTCTGAAAATGTTTAAACAAGTGATGGTGTTTAAAAAACCTCATTCTCGTGAATGTATTTCTGTAAGTTTTTACTCTAATGAAAATAAATTCCATTTTATGATAATTATTTCATTAGAGAGGTAGTTCATATAAATTCATGAGATGATATCCCATCAATGTAAAATCCATAGAAGGATGTGTTAATCAGGGTATAAATTTTTTTATCTAATACCCCTTTAGATCATGTTTAATCATTTAAAAAACATTCTTATATTATTATGAAAAATTGAATGAATAGAAATTAAAAAATCTAAGAGATAAATATTATTAATTTTTTTATCCTAAGTGGATATATTAAGGGATAAAATATTTTTGATGTGCCAATATATCACTTCCTCTATGGACTTATAAAAAAATACATGGTTCGAGCAAGATAATGTCTACAACCATTATAAATGACTTTATAAAGTATATGGGCAACACAATTAATCTAAAGGGTAACTCCCTAAGTCACATTTTATGGCTCACTACTATTATAAAGTATCCCCTTATTCATCTTCCATTGATCACTATTGTGGAAATGATTCATACAATGTTTATGGGCATGCAGGTCCCTAAATTAACATAATGAACACATCCCCATTTAGAGATAGATTCTGAATTGAAGAATCATTTTCATATCATAAATGAATATCACAAATCCATAGGTTTTCATAGATATCAATTTTAAACACTTTTCTTGATTCTTACTAGTTTTATGATGAACACCTCTTTCATGAAGCTAAAATAGTCTTCCTGAAGAAATTACATTTCTTAAATATCAATTATATTTCCAAGAAAAAATATCAATATAAATGCTCGCAATTTTTTTTTTCATATATGTTGTTCTTTTGAAAATGATCTCAAAAAATAGTGGCTAATCTTGAACAATAGTGTATCATAATTGCTAGAAACACAACCTTTATTAAATCTCACTTCCTTTTCCTAGAAAAACTATCAATATAAATGCTCACAAATTTTTCTCAAATTCTATATCCATCCTAAACATGAATACATTCATGGTATGTTTAATAAGAATTGTGTTTATAGCCTTTATGAACCACTATTTTTCGAGATCATTTTCAAAAGAACTACATATATGAACAACTTTAACGAATCTGGGGCCAGAGAATATTCATTATAACTCATTAAATTTCATAAGGTGACAGATACATATATATAGTTGTTTCCACTAATTAAATAATATTCCACCAACAACATACCCATTTCAAGAAGTTATCCCCCTACATTCACAATGCACCCTATCATTGAAATGCATTATGGTATATTCCCATTAGTGAAGCTTCATGTAGACGTGTAGATTACAATAAAATATTCACGCATTCACGATTCGATTTCATGATGATGGACACCTTCGTAAACTGAACATCACGAATCATAGTCTTCACAAAACTATTTAAAATTTCATATTACGACATGGAAATCATGTAAACTAATCATTCACAAAGTATTAGCCAATCATCAAAATTAGACTAAAAAAGCAGCAATCACTAGGAAACATTACCACCTTGTCTATGAAATTCTTTATACCACATCCATGCATTCAAATTTTTAATGGACCATTATCAGTATAATGAGTAAAAAATATATATGTAACTCCACAACATACCCTAGAGCCCCACACAGCCCACAAACATAATCAAACAAAAATACTACATTGTTACCATGATGTATTTATTTCTCAAAAATTTCCCCCTTTTAAAATATTGAATTTTTTTCACATTTCCATGCCTCGATAAATATTATTCCAACATCTACCAATCTGTTATTCATTGAATTCAGATATTATTAATTTGATTTAGTCAACAAACATTCATATCCAACACGATCCTTGGTCTGTGTGAGAAACAATATTATAATTAAAATTTCATCAATGACTCACATCATCCCAAAACATCTCAAAGGATTTATTCAATAACTATATATACCATGATATATAACCTTTTATTGATCACTTTTACCATAGTCAAATTAAATACTCCCCTGAGTTCATTTATCACCCAATAAGAATTATCTATTTCTTGATTACGTTAGTTTCTCCCATTTTTTAGTGAAAATATATCTAACATTCTAAAAAATAGTAAGAATGGATACTTTTTTTCAGTAAAGAATATAAAAAAGATCAAAAAATCAAGGAAATTCAATCCATATAGTTAATTGAGGGTGTCCCGACCCAATATTTTTTCAACTACATTTATTCAAATGTACTAAAAAATCCAATTAATTCCATTCATATTCATCATTTGGTATGTCCTTTGTCAAAATTTCTGTAACTTGTAGTTCCATTGGAATGTACTATAACATTAAGTTCCATTTTTCCACATCACCATAATAATATGATAAATGATTTAAATGTTAATTGTCAGATATTATTTGACTATATTTTCTCTATGATTTATAGATCACTAATTATCAAAATGGATTCTGATCAGAGAATTAACATCTACACCCATATCATTAAGTTACTGCTTCATTCATAATAACAATGTGCACAATAGTGTAATGAAAATATATTCAACATCTTCTGTGATATATGAAATTCAATGTTTTTTCATTCAGATTAAATAAATACAAAATATTCTAAGATACAATTCACCAAATAATGTATATTTTATATTGTCTCATGAATAGTCCCAATCAACATCTATAAACACCAATAACTCTTGTAGAGATATGGAACTATACATCTAACGAAAATCCATCAATCACATGATACACAGAATTAATATATTTTACATTAATTAAGTGGGTTTTATTGTGATTTTTTAAAATATTGTATCTTAGAATGTGGGGAAAAATTATGTCTTGTCATTGTCATGTAAAATAAACTACTAATTATTTTCCAATATTTTCTGATAATAACCTCATTTCCTTCAACATCTCATGATTGTCTCATTCATGAAGCCAATATATTCATCACATACATGGAATAATCCATTAAAAATATTCATAAAACCACCGTGGAATATTAAGATTTTTAATTGAATTTTTTTAATTCATTCATCATGTAACATATATATTAAGAAAAAAATTCAATTCACTAATCAATGATAATTAGAATTTAGTTTTCTTGAATTCTATGAACTTAGTGTAGTTGGATACAACAAATTCACAAAATATTAAATCATATAAAAATACCAACAGAAAAATAATTTTATTATTTTAAATGTTTAGATAGATATTTTAATCAACTGCACCAAACATATAATTGATCTTTATTGAAAAATTATATATCCTTGCATACCATACTCTCAGTGGTAGAATAAACCCATATGACAACCCGTTCACCTGAAAAACTATTATATCATATTCATTAATGATAAAAACATGAGGCTATGAAATATAAATTCTTTTATCTAGAAATAAATTTATAATTTCATACATGGTATCTGCCTACAAATATTTAAACTATTTTCAACAATGTAGAAAAGAATTATTAGATTTCACATATCCTTTCCATAGGTGAAAAAATATCATCAATAATGATACCATATATATTTATGGGTACGTTTTAAATTTTTTTTGTTATTTTTTCTAATCACTACACCATCATCATGAATATTGATTCAAAAAAGGCATTTTGTCTCAACGAAATTCCAATCAATTGGCCTTTAAATAGTCTCGCTAGACTGATTCTTCTAGAATTGTTAAATCTCTTCATTCATTTACCAATCAAGTTTTTATCCTCACCAGCTTTTTGAATAAACTTTTGATCTACCTGAAATAAGGATGACTCTTATTGTAAAGTCATTATCATCCTTGTCTGCACTGGAACCATTTAATTGTAGATTATGTTTTGTCCCTCAATTACATCTATTCTATTTATTCATTGTATAGATGCTTGTTTTATCTAATTATTTTTATTATATTAATCTCATTATGCATTAGCCTCTATAATTGGATCATCCCCTAATCTTCTAATCTCTTCATCATGATCCTCTTGCGACTTATTATTTATTTACTTATGATTCTGACAATTCTCAATTATATTTACATAATTTCATTCAACTACCTTTACCAGAAAACTATTAATGAATTTATATGATTTTATTTTCATTATTTATCAAATAAATATCCATTCATCATCTTGGGTATAAAAATTCTTATGTTCTCATTATTGGTAATAAAACACTTACTTCCAAATATAAGAATATATCTTAACATCGGTGTATGCCCCTGCTATAGATCATATAGAGTATTATATTTTTTTATAATAATGAACTATTTAATGTGAATATTTATGTCATTACAATTTCCATCCAATCAATGAGAATTTTTCTATCCATATTCTTGATAATATTTTTTCTTCTTTCAAGTAATCTGTTTTTATATAATGTCTTTACCAGTGAAACATGGTTCGTTGGTGAAAATTTCTTTAGAAAATCGACCACATTTATTTATGTGAATCATGTTAAACTTTTGTTTTGGATATTTAGGATTATTATACATAAAATTTTTTAAATATCCTTTTGATAAATTTTTATGATATTGAACACGTAATAATTTTTGGTGATGATTGAAACTAATTTCATTCTGCTAAAATCATAAATGAATAAATTATAATATCTCCTCCATAAATAAATCATTGTGAGGAATGTCATCAAACATGAATATACACAAAATATATAAATTTTATTAACCATTTTTCTTTCACTATATATGTCATTCGAATAATATTCCCTAGTTAAAAAGTATCACAATTATGTGTATGTTCATGTAATAATATAGGGAGGTCTTAAGAATCATAACATTTCAAATTATATTCCATTGATTTTTGTTTTTAATGACAGAGATGTTTGTCCCATAGCATTTTTTTCTTATTCCTTGGTCAAAAATACAAAATCTTCATCTCCACAAAAAAAGAAGAGATTTATCTTTATACAATTTCCCTATAAAACAACTATGCCATGTTTCCATAAAGATAGATAATTTCATTGAAAATATTATTGAATTTTTTGAGGGAACAAGATGAACTAAACATAACAAGTCAAGACTGATACTTTCAACTACCAATACATATTAAAATCTAATGTATTTTACTAGAAATGCGTCTTTTCTTGGGAAAATCATTTTATGTTCTTCATCATAAAAATAATATAACAATACATTCCTTTAAATGTATAATTCCTATCAGAAGATACTAAATTAATGGCATATGGGAGGTGCATCTAATAATAATGATCTATAATTATTTGTGATCTAATGATATATAATATATATATTCAACAACATCCTATTAATCTACCTTCTTTTTTACCCATGTTTTTAACATAATACATGATACCGATTGATAATCTTATGCATCCTAAAATTATTATCGACCAACGTCATCATGTAATTATACAAAATCAATTGTTTATTTTTTGCTCATTTCATGACACACATTCATTCTTTAGAGGAACATTATATAGGATTGCCCATGAGTAATATCATTATACATTCCCAAATAATCCACACATGAAAAATTAACTATAATGTGATATTCTGGAATATTGTGTTTTGTATGGATGCCTCTGTTGGTCTTGTATAGATTAGTACCTTATGGATATTGAACAAACATAGTTTTGGTGCCCCATTTTACAACAACAATAACATCTCATGCAAGGTGAATTCTCGTGTGGTAGTACTATGCATCTAGTTCTCCCCTAGGTTCTATTAATATTCATATTATGATCCATACACAAATCAATCTTAAATCATATATCATGTTCATGTTATATGACATTAATCTTTACTTATTTCTTTTTAAGATAAATACATATAGTAGACTATTCGGTTGGATTTTATGGTTGCTGTTATTATTCTATATCGTTATTCTCTCCATTAATATTTTTTACTTCCTAAATTATCTTCTTTCACAAAGTCATACTGATAGTCAAATTTTTTCTCTACTCTATAAAACATCACTGCAATCTGCTTACTCATTAATCAAGGCTTTCATTACATTTGACTTGAACATTTCCATTGATAGTAAAACTATATATTCTTGTTTTTTTGATTGTGAGTATTTACCCAAAAGAATTCTTTTAGAACTATGGTTTGGAAACATTATAATTTCAATTTATTCATTAATAATTGACTTATATTCATCATGTTGTTATTTATACATCATTCCATCACAAACCACCTTTTTGTATATCTTCATTTCGGCCCTACAAACATATATTTTTACAAGAGAAGATACTAATTTGACCTAATGGTCAACTCTTAATTTGACCTATCCTTTTTAATTTATATATTCATCCATCATTAGGTATATTTTAAAAACATCCACAAAAATTTTTTATTCATGGTTTTTATTGTTATAAAACTCTTCTACCTTATATTCTTTTATACTATCATATATTTTTGAAATAATACTGTTCTTTTTTAGAAATTTGACTTAAAAATTTTCTTTCCATTATTGATGCTGATAACTTATTCATGGGAAATAAAAATCCACACTATTCATATTCTTGAAACATATTGGTTCACCTTGATACAAGATTTCCAACCATTCAAAATTAGAATCATTCAAGAAGAATTTTCCCTTTTATCATTATTTTTCATCATTGATGATTTGTTAAAAGGAATGACATCACCTCATCCAACTCTTATTCTACCTGTCCATCTTCTATGGTTTGATTTTTCATGTAATTAAATTCAAAATCATTATACATCCCTTTTCCTTCATAATCATGTTCTTCATTTCTCATATCATATGAAAAAAGATTAGTATTCATGATATCCAATGTAATCTCTTTTGGATCATTATCATCCAATATAGAAACATTCATATTGAGTTGGGGTGGAAATGATTTCATGATGCATTTAAAAATCATTACATATTTAATCATTTATATCATAACAGAAAATTCATAAATAATAATATTTACCTAGTAAAATAATGCATCAACTGACTCATTTGAGTGATGTTTGTATCCTCATACTTGTTCCATTAAACCAGGATATTTTATTCTCTAACCTTTTAGTCACCATCATAAGTATTAAACATTTTTTCCATTAATTAATGTGATGTATTACATGATATCCCTTTTGTATATATTTAATAAGATGTAGATACCATTAAAGTATTGATTCCTTGGTAACTGTCATCCAATTCCATTCATT
>CAUJRU010003470.1:0-44840 GCA_963277665.1 Viscum album | reverse complement strand
TGAATTTTCAACCATCTATAAGTGAATATTAAGGAGGTACAAAAGAAAGATGTAGAGCTAAATAATAAGGTGTGAAATGTTGTTGAATTCAACCGTGATTGTGATGAAATAATAATGTTCAGGAAACAAGTTTTTATTCTTCCCATACCAAATTTAATGAAGGAGCTATTGGATGAGTCTCATAGTTCTTCATTCCCTATTCACCCTGGAAGTATAATGATGTACAAGGGATTGAAAGTATATTTCTAGTGCGGTGGCATGAAAAGGGATGTTGTAAATTATGTCTCTCGATGATTGGTTTGTCAGTAAGTTAATGCTATGAGATACAAGTCTAATGAGATGTTACCACCATTACCCATACTGGATTGAAAATGGGAAAAAATAACATTGGAATTTGTCATCAGATACTCCAAAAAATACAAAGGCAATAATGCTATCTAGGTTATAGTTGATCGCCATAAAAAGTGAGCACACTTCATTTCTATCAGAGAGGATTTATATCTTGACTAGATTTCTAGGATATATGTAAAAGAAGTGGTAAGAATTCTTTAATTACCACTTTCTATTATATGTTATCGTGATCTAGTGTTTAACTCAATGTTCTAGTGAAGTCTTCATTAGGCTTTAGATATAGAGTTAATTTTCAACACTGGTTATCATCCTTATATAAACGATCAGTCTGAGAGGACAATTCAAATTATGGAAGACATGTTGATAGCTTGATCGGTGGATTTAAATAATTTTTGGGATTGACATCTACCATTGGTGGAATTTTCTTGTGATAATATCATTCACTATAATATTAATATGGAACTTTATAAAGCCTTATATGGAAAGAAGTGCAGAAATCCAACTTTCTGGGATGAAGTTGGGGAAATAATGCTATTAGGACCTAATCTAATTGATGAAATGGAAGAAAAGGACAAATATCTTCAACAATACATAAGATAAGCTTTTATTTGACAAAAAATATTATGCTGACAACCAAAAGAATGACCTAGATTTTGAAGTGGTTCATAAGATGTTTTTTATGAATATATCGTTGGAAGAGTGTAATGAGATTTGGAAAGAATATAAAGTTGATCCCTTGGTATATCAATCCCTTTGAAATTATGGACCGTGTTGGGAATCTAGCTTACTGATTGGAGCTTCCAAAAATTCTATTTCAAGTTCATGATGTGTTCCATGTATCTCTCCTGATAAAGTACAAACATAATCCTTCACATGTACTAAAACTCAAAAGTTATTCCATTGGAGCAAGATCTTTCTTATGAATAACAACCGATATAGATTCTAGATCTAAGAGAAAAAGTTCTACAAAGCAAGACCACTCTCCTGGTTAATGATTTATGGAGGAACCACCAATTTAAATATGCTACATTGGAACTATAGGATATTATTAGGGAGAGGTATCCTCATCTGTTTGTTTCCTAGTGAAAACTTTCTAGGGTGAAATTCAGTTTAAGGGGTGCGGTGTATAATGTAACAATAGGATGTTTCAATGAATATTGTCTTTAAATAATTTTAATTCTTCAGTAGCTAAAGTTGAATGAAATTGTGAGTTTCAACAAACCCTAAGAATCCTTTAGTACAAAATTACCGTTATATTCTAACTATTAGGTTAACGGGAATAAGTATAACTAACTTATGAAAATGCATTGTGAATTTATTGTCTATCAATTATTTATGAAAAATATAAATTGGATATTTTTATTTTTGAGTGAATTACTATTTTTAATGAAATTAATGAGATATATATGTTATATAAAATATTTTTTTATTCATCCAATGGATATTTTATTCATAGGTTGTGAATGAACCCTATTTGTTATATAAAAACATATATTTTTAAAGGGAAATCATACAACTTTTAATGGAGAATACATTTTAAATTGATATTTTGATAGAATAATAATTTTTTTAGGACAACATAAAAATTTTCTTTTAAATCAGGATATAAAAATTTACTTTGGATGAACTTCTGGTATTTTTCTGTGGACATTCATGTTTTGATGAATAGTAATAATACACTAAATTTTAAGTTAAAACAATTGTATTCATCAAAATAATTTATATAGTTAAATTATAATATTTAATTGATTTAAATTATAAATAGAATATATTTTTACCATTCAATATAATTTATTTCATTAGCATTAATTTTACATTGAATTCATATAGTAATGAATTTCAATCTTTTGTATGGTTTTAACTTTTAAAAACTTGTTATGTCATTCCGACAATAGGATTGATTTTAAATTAATTTATGTTAATTATATGTTTTTAATTTTAAAAAAATCGATTCCATATTTGAAATTATAAGTCCCAAATTGTGTAAATATTTACCTTTTACTTTTGGACGTTATGAATAGTAACTTCAGTAATTATTTTTATTACCATGGTTATAGGGTAAATCTGGTAAATAAGGGTAAATATATAATATTATAATAATATAAAACTACCCTAAAATATTTCCTAATCCAATTAGATGAGATATGTCTGAACTTAACCATAATTGAGTCTATTTTAAGAATCTATGGAGCCATTTTGGTGTGATAATGACCTTTTAGAATTTTTAATTTAAAGTAAAGAGAAATATAACATAAACATGTATCTTTTAATAAAATATTAAAATAGGATTATATAACTGATTTTGTTGACTATAAATAGTTATGAGAAATCGATTTTTTACATTAGGTTATTATTTTATATTTTTTATATATTAAATAAATTTATTTATTAATGACATAATAAAGATGTTGTGATTACTTTACTAATGAAAGATTCAAAGGAATGATATTATAAATATTAAACTAAATATAATTTGAATATTATGATGCCATCCACTAATTTTCATGATTAGTATGAAATGTTATATTTGAGTTAATTTTTTTTTTTTACAAATGAATAAATATTTTATGGCTTTATGAAAAATTAATTACTAAATAGTGTCCAAATTGGAATAAATGATTTTTTAAAACAAATACAATTTTATTAAGTTAAATAATAGTTTTAAAAATCTAATATTTAGATAAAAAACTTATATAATATTAAAAAATTCATTAAAGATCCACTTTTTGTTCTCTTGGAATTTTAATGTAACTATAGTAACCATATATTATAAAAGTACAAGAAGAGATGGTAAGAGTTAATGTTTTTAACTAAGGGTTAGAGCTAAATTATAAGGTTAATATTGTGACCATAACTTGTCTAAAACCCATTCATTTTGAATATTTCGGCCCATTTTCATATTATCCTATAAATTTATCAATTTGGAACTATTATAACTTTAAAATCATTTTATAATAATATAATATTTCAAAGCATTCCTAAAGTTCCCCTCCTCCAACTTATAAAAGGACACCACATCTACCCACTCACTCACACCTTTCAAGGCCCTTGAATCTTCCAAATTATGATAAAGTAAGATTCCAACATCAATAAATTCCTCTTAGAGGCCACACATTGGGTATAAATCCATCCTAAGAAGACCTATTGTGCAAATCAAAAGAAGATTCTCAAAAAGGAGGTAATTATTTTATCACATATTTCAAAATTCCATTCTTATTATACTTTATATTATTATTTTGTTTCCATACTAACATAGTAAATCCTGTATATTATACATTATGAGATTTTATTATAATTATGGGATAACCTTATAGATCCTTTTATCCATCCTAAAAATAACAATATCATTATGCGGGCGTACGTACGACTTACATTCTCCACGCCCTGTTGTAATTTATTATTCAACAATACTTTATTTATATGGGTATAATGATGATTACAATGGATGTAAATAATTAATATAATATGATAAGTATTCATTATATTTAATATAACATCCAATTACATATAATTTAACCTTTAAGTGAATGATGTCATCGCTCGTGTGTTCGTACGGCCTACCATCTCCACGATGCGATGCGATTCATTCTACATGATCTTCATTAAAAAAAATTATATACATGAATGGAAAAAATAGATTTGATATATATTTTTATAATTTCATTCAATAAATGATATAATAATACCATAAGAAGTGGAACATGAACTTACCTGAAAAAACATGCATAAGAACATAAGGATGATATGGTCCAACTACACGAATCATAAAAGAGGTACTTGGCACAAGAAATAGATTCGATTATTGTGGAGAAGGAGAAAATTTTTTTATATTGAGGAGGCTAGTGCCACACAATTGGCTTTGTTTCAGAAAACTATAGGTAAAGATCAATCCATAGCCCAAAAGATCAATGCGTATGTTTATGAAGTCCTATAAATTTTTATTTGAGTGAATCCATTATGTTAAAGGTCCTTTTATTTTAAAACATGAATGAAAATTATTTTTTCCATAGATCATCTTTCTTGTGTTCCAATACTTATTATAACAATAACTTATCAATAAAATGACTCATTTGATTGATTTAAATTGTGTTAAGGATTTGTAATTATAATGATAATAATTAGGTCACTCTAATTTTCTTTTCCTGAGTATTTATACCTAGAGAGTATAGTTATAATATTTATGTGGTCAGGTGTCAGACCCTATAAATGTTGTGTATTTTGTTTCATAAACCTAATTTTCTATTAATTAAAATATTAGGAAGACATAGTGAGCGAGACATTGATTTTTATTAGGATACCCTTTTTGGATTTTCCAACTAAAAATATCTATGTCTCTTTATTTTCATTTCTCAATTTTCACCTAACCCTTACAAAGTTAATGTCTAGTAATCTGAAACTCAACTTCAATCTAGGTTTCCCTTTACATTTTTTCAGCTGGGTGAGTATTATGTCTCTTTTCATGGGTAGTTTCATGTGTATCAAGCTAGACTAATGTAAATGGTGTTTTATGATGAATGGTTTTGAAAAAGGGATGATGACCCATGTATGGATTGCTAGATAAGGATGTTCTAGCATTCTTCTGATAGATAAAAAGGGAATCTTAATTCACAATTTTGGGATTTCTAGTTTTGAAACATGATATAAGACAAGCTTACAATGAATTACTAAAACCATGTTCAAAAATAAGTTTCTAGTATAATATTTATTATGATTATAGAGATAGAAGTAGGTTCTCCTATGGACGAATGTTCATCTAGTTGACAGGACCTTTTGGAGGAATATTTTGTAAAGAAAAACTGGGGCATATCAATGCATAGTAAAAACAGTGGTTTCCTTAGGAATTTGACATTATATTACCAATGTCCTTGGAGTTTATGAGGATTTAGATTCAAGACCATGGAGGGTGGTTTCTGATGGGAATATGTCTAAAAATTATGGGAGGATCTAAGTTGGCATTGGTCAGGAACGAGGAAACAATCCTCTACATGTTTGATTTATGTGTAACAGAGGGGTATTATATTTCATCTTGAAGCTTTCAAATGAGGTGTTCAAGGAGAAATCCCAACATTGGTTCTTGAATCTAGGTTGTGACCATGAATATTGGAACCAATTTTTTTTTCTTTTGTAGAATATGGACCTGGAATAGAGGATCTATGAATCGTTACATGTATTTATGGAAAGAGAATCAAGTCATACATAGTTCTTCATGATGATGTGGTGGATGAAAAACAATAGGAAGAAAGGATACTCCCCTATGAGGGTTAAATCACTATGAAGTTTAGTGTAATGTAACCAAGATATGTACTATTTAGTTTAACATATTATATCAAGGAAATTGAGATCTACAATTTAATATTGTATATCCTTGACTGAAAGTTTAATGATTTTTTTCTTCATGGTGGTCTATCTAAGAATGTTCCATCATCTTCATACATGAAGAGAGAATATTTTATGTTATAATATAGGGGTTTGGGGATTAAATAAGTAATATGGGCTAAGTATTCATGGAATGAACATGGGCCATGATCAAAAAAATTATTTCTAGAATAATGTAATTGGGGATTATGAAGATACAAGAATTTTCTCTTGAGGATGAATATGACCATGTATGAAAGTAATTTTGGTAGAGAATTATGAAAACCCAAATTGGGGAATATCAATGCATAGTCCAAAAAAATATTCTTAGTTATTGGTAATTCTATCATTGATGGCTGGAGAAAAATTATAAAGATTCAGATTTCCCTAGACACAATGTATGGTTTCTGTAATGAAGGTTCCTAAGTATAGAAGAAGTATTTCCTATCAAAATCACCCAATAATGTGGAGAAAGTTTTCTTATGCAGGTCATAACCATATACAGGGAAGGTGTATTTTTTATTATAGATGGTCCTAAGACATCAAATTCGTACATCACCATGTATCTCATCAAGTAAATAATAAATCCACACATAGTTCTAGGAAATATTTCTCACACTAATAAATTTTTTGTTTGGGGTAGAGGAAATTTTTTATTACCATCTCATGAATGGTGTGAGAACTTATAACAGGCCCTCCAATGTATATTTTAATCATACATAAGAGATTGGTGGAATTTTTTTACATTTTAGTTGGACCATGATATATGATATGGGTATCCCTATATATATCATTAGAGCAATACTTGAGCCAAAAATAGTTCTTGGATTTACTTCATATAAGATATGTCTACCATGGAGTTTAACATCAAGGAATAAGTAAATTTGGTGTGCCTTTTAAGGTATTTCTTCTAAGACTATGCTAAAACTGACATTAACTGATAATCATTTTCCATGCTAGGAATAATTTACTAATTCTCATAAACCAACGTGATCTATGAATTGTGTGAAAAAAAGGAGTATAAAACGTTTCTTTCACATTATCGAGGTAATTAGATGGAATAAACTGTGAATTTTGATCATGTGGTTGGTAGAATTAGATGTAAGTTTTAAAAATCACTACATATTTCATTGGAATGAGAATAATTTTTTAAATAGTTTTTTGAAACCATGAAGTTTAACATCATATGGAAAAGAAAAAGGTTACCCAACCAGAAAAAAGAATGCATGAATACCCATATATATTATCTAGGTGTTCAGGGAATCATATCATGATAGACATCCCATGTTTGTGACATAATGATTTTTAAGATGGTTACCCAAGGAATCTCATGCTTGGTGCAAAGTGTAAGACCACATTTTAACATCATGTTATAATGAAATTGTCATACATTTTAACATTATATGAATAAGATAACATGGTGACTTGTATTTCTAGTTCATACTACTTGAACTGTATTTAATGGAAATGATGATTGATATAAGGCATACTAGGCCAAGGTTGTTATGATATACTAAAGACATGAATAAGAAAATTTTAAACTATGATCTTTGGGGTTCATTGATCTATATGATTGATATGGGAAAAGAACACAAAGAGTGACAACATACCATGTTCAAAAATTTGTTTCCAGCAAAATGTTGTTGAGGTTTATAGAGATAGAAGAGGTTTCTCATGAATAAGAATGTGTCTCTAGTTAAACGGCTATTTGGGGGTGGCTTATTCCAATCAAAATTGGGGTGTATCAATGCATTGTCAAATAATTACGTCCTCTGGTTGATAGGCCCTTTTTTGGGTGACTTTGTAAATCCAAACTGGGGCATTTCACTGAAAAGTTAAAATAAAAGAAACATTAGGAATCTGAAACTCTACCACAAATTTCCAAGTAAGTCTTATAGAGATTTAGATTTCCCAGGATAATATGTATGATTTTGGTAATGAATGCGTCAAATAATAATGGAAATATTTGGATCGACATTGTACATTGAGTGTGAATTCACTTGTAAAGATCTTTGTTTGAATATCAGGGAGGGTAAATTTTCATTACAACTTGGATGGGCCAAGTAAATAAGGTATAAATGTTAATTCATATCTCATTAAAGAGAAAATCAAGCCATACATAGTTCTTAGATATATGATTAGTGGGATACTAGCATTAAGAGTTTTGATCCACTCAAGCATGGAAAAAAAATTTAGGTTGTTTTACATCATGCAACAAAGATGATAACCATGAAGTTTTATGTTATATGGAATGAAAATTGTCATACATTTTAATTTATTATGACTAGGATATTTGGCTACATAGTTTAGAGTCTTATAACTCGGACTACGATGTATTTTACCTTTAGGTCATATTATTGGGACTATATGTCATGCATTTTATGGTCATTCACCCAGGACCAAATTTGAGGTAGTTTATTGTCACGTGAAAAGGATTAAATATGTTCATTTTAAGGTCATGCATACATGAACAAGGACCCTATGCATTTTAAAATCAAGGATAAAATATTTAGATTGTGGCTTTATCACATGAAATATTTCCTGAGAAATTATTCATAGGTAGGGGCTGTAACAAGATCTCGATCCATCAAGATCATGGAATAAGATCTATTTGAGAGGATGTTTTGTATAGAATAATGACTTTCCCTCTTTGGATCAGTCATTGGAGGTTACTTCCTTTGTATCATTGGAGTCTTAAGTGTCACGACCCGTTCCTCAGGGTCCGTGCCGTGACTAACCCAAGCCTGCCTTCCATAGGCTAGGGGCTGGCGACTAGTACCAAAGGCGTAATTACCTAAAACTATGATGGAATTGCCTTAAAAACTTGTAAACACATACAAAAGAGCACATAGATAAATACAAAACACTAAGTAAACTGTATAACAAAAGAGTGATGAAAAGTAAAAGGGGCCGTAAATACAAGACCAATAGTAAAGTACAAGGAACTGGAAGTACAAGTACAACTGAAGAAAGAAAAAAAATAGATGTTGGGTCATCCTTCAGGATTCCTACCTGAAAGGTAGGTTCATATAGCCTCCTCAGAACTCCACGTCCATCGGTCTCCTCCGTGTACCAACTCGTCGTATGGTCCACCTCCGGGTACCGTCAAGTCCTGATACTCTCAGCCTCGATCAGCACTGTCCGTCATTTGCATCCAAAACAATAAGGTGCGGGCACAGCCCATGCAGGGGTGACTATAACGATACTCGTTAAGGACCCCGAGACCGTCAAGGTCTCACAGAATCCAACAAGGATAAACAAAAAATTATGAAATCAATACATAAACCCACTTAGGTATATTCCCATACATATTCATTTGTTATCAAATAATCCATTTCAATCATGAGGTAAACACAATATTTACTGACTCAACTCACACATGTATACAAGTTATGAAGAGAGATAGAGATGATTAGATGTATCCACTCAATCATCTTCACCATCGAACCCACATAGGATCCTGGTACAATAGTCAGAGATGTCGAACCCATGTAGGATCATGGAATAGTAGTCAGAGCTGTCGAACCCACATAGGATCCTGGAACAGTTGTCAGAGCTATCCAACACATGTAGGATCTTGGAACAGTAGTCATAGCTGTTGAACCCACGCAGGTTCCTTGAATAGTATTTAGAGCTACTGAACCCACATAGGATCCTGGAACAATAGTTAGAGATGTCGAACCCACATAGGATCCTGGAATAGTAGTCTGAGCTCTCAAACCCACGTAGGATCCTGGAATACTAGTTCTTGCTGTCAAACCCGTATAGGATCCTAGAATAGTAGTCAGAGCTGTCAAACCCACATAGGATCCTGGAATAGTAGTCAGAGCTGTCGAACCCATGTAGGATCCTGGAATAGTAGTCAGAGCTGTCGAACCCACATAGGATCCCGAAATATTAGTTTGAGCTGTCGAACCCACGTAGGATCGAGGAAGAGTATTCAGAGCTAGAGAACCCACGTTGGATCCCGAAACAATAGTCAGAGCTGTCAAACCCACGTAGGATCCTGAAATAGTAGTTAGAGCTATCGAACCCACGTAGGATCCTAGAATAGTAGTCAGAGCTGTCAAACCCACGTAGGATCCTAGAATAGTAGTCAGAGCTATCGAACCCATGTAGGATCCTCGAACAGTAGTCAAAGCTATCAAACCCACGCATGATCCTCGAACTGTAGTCAGAAAGAATTCAGCCACAGGGTTCCTGCACAAAGAACACTTGATTTCAGGAGGAGCACTCCTCAAGACAAGTTTCGATACATCAAATTCCACGAAGTTCCATTAAGAAGTATCCTAATGGTATTCCATGTCATAGGGGTCGAAACGCAACTGACGGTGCATCATTCAGACACCTGGTCAGTGAGTTATTATCCTTTTAGTCCTTAGGGCCCAGTTAGATTCATGCATGATTCCAACCTGACTGTATCTCAACAATACTCCAAAATCCAGTAGAGTATACTCAAAGGGACTGCCAAGCTCCAAGATTACCAATTCAGCTGACGATTTGTCAAACGGATGTCCGGTGCCAAAGATATGGCCAAAAGAAAGTAATGAGTCGGTAGTTTGCCCGGGTCCAGGCCGACTCGTTTGGACCGACCTGGCCCATCTTAGTCGGGGCCAACCCAGTTTGGGCCGACCCGGCCTGAACCGTTGGGTCCAGTCTATCCCATTGGGCGGGCCAGTCTGTTGGGTTCGGCCCGACCCACTAGGCCCAGCCCAGCAGGCTGTGAGGGCGGTTCGACCGGGAGGGGGCTGTGTAGGCGACTCTTCCTGGTGGTGCAGAGCTGGTTCAACCCAGAGCACCGTGAGGGGCGCAGTTTGGGCGGCTCGGCCTGGGAGGCCAGGGCCAGTTCAGGTGGCTCAGCTCGGGAGGCTGGGGACGAAGCCGTTCAACCAGGGTGCACAGGAGGCCGCCATGGGCCAGGAACCAAGAGGAGCGGGCCAGCACAGTTTGGCCGAAGCGTATGGGAGGCCGGCAACGGCTGGGAGCTGGGAGGTGCGGGACGGTGTGGTTTGGCCAGGGCGCACGGGAGGCCGGCGGTGGCAGGGAGCCGGGAGTCTGGAGCCACGACCGGGGCGGCAGAGTCGGTTCAGCCAAAGAGCCATGAGGGCAGCACTGGTTGAGGAAATCACGAGTTTCACAGATGTTACCTGTCACCTTCATCGCCTTGTCGTTTTGTCTCCATGCCAAAGAAAATCGCAAAAGAGATCAACAGAGGGAGTCAGGCCATGTTAGTTTGGCCCGCATCTTCCGCGTTTAGGGTGGTAGCAATAAGTTGATTAGAAAAAATCACAACAACCCACCTGCAAAAGGAAAACATCCTCATTATTAGTTTTGGAAGGAAGCAATAAAAAGTCACTTAAATGAAATTAAACCCCTACCTTTGTTCGTTGTTCGTTGATGGAGTCATGGGAATGAAGATGGATCATCGGAAAAGACAGACGTCAGCGTTTTCCTCGATCGTCGGATTGTGTGCTGGCTTATTGTAGTCGAAGATGTCCTATGTCGAAGGAGGTTCCGAGGAAGAATGTCGAAGATGCTGCTCACTAGCATTCTTCATTGGAAGAACGCGTTCTTCTTTCTTCATTGGCAAAATCTTTTCTCCCTATGCTCTCCCTATTCTCCGAAGTTCCACCAAAAGACAAATGGCAACCAAAAAAATAGATTATCTTTATCTATTATTTAATTGTTGGCACAAAATTCAAATGGGTTAATTAATTAATTGGAAGCATTTTCTCAATTAATCAATGAGGAGGATTGGCACATTAAGTTTTAGGTATAATGCCCCATCCTTAAACATTACTTAATATTGAATTAAATGAATAATTCACATTGGCGATCTTTTCAGGTTTAGAGTTTTAGATAATTAGGAAATGACTATTACATCTCAAAAGATTACAAAGTAGAAACTTCTACTAAGTTTCCATAAAATAGAAACTCTTAAAAAGAAACATGTCTAGTTCCATGTTTTAGGTAGCATGACTTTCCCTTGATCCCATCCTTGACCCTATTCCATGTTAAGTCCTGTGAAAAACATTTCAAAAACTTGGGATGAGCATAAAAATCTTAGTAAGGGATACACAAAGAATGAAAACTGTTAGTTTTTTAAAACAATAAGTAAACCATGTATACTTTATCAACGTAATACCTTTCCACTTTTAGAAGTAGTAAAAAAAAACTCTTCAATGACTAAAAGATCATTACTTACCCTTTTGTAATGAAAAGATTACCATAAAACCCATATAAAGAACACATAACATAAAAAGGTAACTTGGGACATAAACGTACATAAATGGAATAACCATATGGTCGACTTCCACACATACTTAATCGAATATCCAGACAGCTGACTTCCACACATACTTAATGGAATAGCCATACGGCCAACTTCCATACCCAATGCATTGGAGGTTATAACGTAACCACCCGTCCTGGTATTCACGACACCACCCGTCATATGGTTTATCACGTAACCACCCATAAAATGTCCAAGTACCATCATTACACATAAAATATTGAAAATATAAACATTTCTATAACAAAATTTCATTTTCAATAAAAATAAGTAATTCCAAGATATTGAATTAACCAATCCATTTTCAAAAATCATTTAAAAGAGATTTTTGAATCAAAGTGTCCCATACCACTTTGAAGCTTTTATTGAAATTATAACCTTAAAACATTAATGTCCATATAAATAAATACTGAAAACCATTTTTAAAATATGGACATTAAAGATAAAGATTTAGAATAATAAATCTTTAAAACATTTAAAATGATATTTTTGTTAAAGAGTTTTTAACAAAATGAGATACTCTTGAATACAAATAATTGTGGAATAACATTTAATCCAAACTTTATAATATCATGAGAATAAAGGTATTCATAATATAATATGTCTATGTACAGTATACACACCATATAAAAGTTAATTGGTGCATAACAACAATGAAGTCTCAAAAGAAATGTAAAATGAGATGAAATCCATTATAAAGAAGGTATCCTTAAATTAAGGATAAATCAATCTCATAATTATGTGTGAAAAATATAAATACACCCAATATAAGTGGATATTAAGTTTAAAACAATCAAAGGTCATTCACACATATTAAAAGGATGACAAATTCAATAACTACATGTTGAACCCAAAGAAATCGAAATTGGGTTAAGAAGTTCCCTTGGTAAAATCCGACAGCCTAACGACGTCACATAAAATTTTACAAAAAGGGTTGATGAGAGAGATAAAGGGGATCTCATCACTTGGACATAAAATTTACATAAATAATGATATATAATAACATATCCGAACATAATAGTATGTGAATTTAAAGACATAACCAAAGAAGTCTTTTAAGAAAAATATTGTGAAAGGTCCCCTTACCGAGTTGGGTAACTTTCGAAACGTACACCCCATGGAAGAAGGGTCATACAATGAAGTTGTAAATACCCATAAATGAAATTATACTACCCAAAGTGTATAATAATGGTAAGTACATACACCACTCAAAGGAAATAGTGGCAAACGTAGCATAAATGTCACAGGAATAAAAGTGAGATGAAAAAACCCTTACAAAAACTCGGCAGCCTAACGACGCCACTTAAAACTTCCAAAAATGGATTTATGAGATCAAATAGGGTCTCTCATAATATAAACATAAAAATTACAGTATGAGGAATATAAAATAACATCCCCAAACATAATAAAGATGATCTTAAATAAATGACATAAAAGAGAGTACTTAAAAAGAAAGAGAGAGGTTAGATCTCTTACGAAAATTCGGCAGCCTAACAGCGCCACTCAAAACTTACAAAATGGATTGATGAGAGAAAATAGTGTCTCTCATCATATTAACATAAGAATTAAATTAGGATTAATATAAAATAACATCCCAATCATAAGAAATATGAGCTTAAAAGTAATGCCATAAAAGAGTGCACTTAAAAAGAAAGAGAGGAGTAGGATCCCTTACCTCGTGTCCGACATGACTCAATCGTTCTTTAATCTTATGAATAATAAAATTTGGTCAATTTATAATTGATTAAGGAAATCCTATAAATATTATTATTCAGTTCATATCACATATTATAATGTTATAATAATTGGTTAATAAAGTGAGTTCATATCAGACGTTTTTGTCGATGTTCAGTACATGAGTAAAAATTGAACTTGTTGGAAAAGAATTTTCCATGTAGTTATAGGTACATCATCTCCAGAATAGTATTTATGTTTTAAATATCATATATATCCAGTATATATTCATTTTATACTATTCCATATAATTTGGATATATAAAATTAAAAGCACCGTTCATGGAGACGGTAGGCCGTACGTACGCATGAACGCTACTTTCATTTTTTTGCCATATTAATGGAATTAAAACAAAATGAGATAAATATATATTATAATTCCAGAATTATACCCATAATTTAGATGTAATATATTAAATATATATCCATTATATATATGTACTTATAAAAGTACATAACATTTTTAGATAAGAAATGAAATGTACCGTTCATGGAGACGGTAAGCCGTACGTACGCATGAACGCTACTTTCATTTTTATGTCATATTAATGGAATTAAAACCAAATGAGAGGTATGTATATTTTAATTCCAGAATTATATTCATCATTTATATGTAACATACATCATATATAATAACTTTAAATCCATACTTTATATATCCCACATATGGCATTAATGAATCAAATCACTTTGAGGGGGCGGTAGTCCGCACTTCCTAAAATGAAATTATCGTGTTTACCCACAATGGAAACCATAAATGTATGCCACAAAAGAAAAATCCATAAGCTTAAGTAAAACATAAACATATTTTATATAATATATAAGTATAGTGTCATCTTAATGGCCACCTTTTAAGGTGTTATATGAGTGTTGAACAATCATCGTTTCGTGAGGCAGAAATTCACCATCCACAGAAACAATATGTTATTTAACCATTTGATGTAGGTTTGTGTAAGTGTAGCTAGAATTAATATTATAACAACATCCTAGTATATTTAAGATACTTTATTTTTTACAAAATAAATTAATAAAAATAGTTTAGGGGGTTGGAGAAGCAAAATAAAACAAAAGGACACAAGCGAGGACACTACCTTTAAATCGGGTAACTCTCTTTGATTTGAGCTCAAAGGCTTCCTTGGAATGGATTCTGCCCAAAGTGAGGCTTCAATGATGGAGATAGGGATGTGGGTAGACAAAATGGGCAGGGTTTGGCCGAGCCAAAGGCTTTGGAAGTGTGGGTAAATAGGTAGAGGTGGGGGCCTTTTATAAGAGGAGGGGAGGGGCACACTTGGAAAGTAAGGAAATGTTACTTTAATTTAGAATGCGTTTCAAATTTTAATGGTCCCACATTGATGTGTTTCGAGGATAAGGTGATAAGGGTTCTAAATACACCCATCCAATAGGTTTTGTACATGTGTGGTTCTTATATTTTACATTATCATTCCATTTTATTTAAATCGTTAAATAATGAGGTCATCGCTACATCATCATTATGTCATAAATAATTTAATTTATTTAATGTATAAAATAATATAAAAACTACTAAGATGTAGGAAATATTTTTATCTTTCCAATGACTATTTATAGTCAAAACTCTGACTTGAATAACCCCATTTAAAAATTGTTTTAGTAAAACATCTCATGTTTGTGTCATTTTTACTTTTACATTAAATAAAAAGTTATTTATGTCATTTCCCAACCAAATTGGCTCCATGGGGTCCCCAAGTTGACCCATGGATTGTCTTGGTCGGCCATGACACATCCAATAAGGGTAGGAAAAGTTTCAAGCTCATCTCATATTATTAAAACATTAATTTTACCTTAAACTACACTAATTACAACTAATCGCGATTAATAAACTTAAAAGTTACTATTCACCAAAAATTTATTTTAATTCCATTGAACCACATTTTAATTCTTAATGAAAAACATTTATGTCGGATTTTTGAAATTCAAAATACCAAGGTGGAAAAATTTCATTTAAACGGAAAATCAGTTTTTTATAAGTTCCACTTAGTGGTTTCACTATTCATCAAAAATTGAAGTTCTTCAGAAAAATACCAACAATTCACCATAAGATATATTTGATATTAAGAATTCAAAAATGAAATCTATTTTACAAAATTCAAAACATATAAGTTGCATTAATTAATTTAATAATTAATTCCCGTAGTCAAAACAAATAGCGTGTTTTTAAGAAATAATAAGTATCAAAAGATTGACTCTAGTTTAAGTCCAATTTCAAGATGAAATTAATTCCAACGACCACTATTGGATTAAAACGTAAAAATATATTATAATCTCACTTTAAAACTAATTAAAAAGATAATCTAATCATATAAATAAATTATATTAAAAAGTGGTTTTGAATTAAAATACAACATTTTTTACTATTCATTAAAAAATGAACTTTATCGGAAAAATACCAAAAATTTACACAAAGTAAATTTTGATGTCCCGATTCTAAATAAGAATGTTATTTTTTCAAATATAACACATAAAATTGTCAAAAAGTTAATTTAAAAGAGGTTTTCCATCAAAAGGCGGTTAATCGACCTTTTAAAGAATATTAGAATATTTACGCTTAAAAATTGGATTCATTCGCATTTTCAGTCCTCTAACATTTATTGTAAAGAGTAAAAATATTTGAAAAACATACATAATCATTTTTTAGTTAGTTTCTTTCTTTCCATCCATGACAATGGCTAGGCGTTAACTACGATTTAAAATAATATTATTTTATTATTAGAGAGCAACGTAAGATTTTAAAGGAACTCGTTGTCGCGTATTGGGTACGCCATTGAGCATAGAATTACCTTTAAAGTAATATTAATATTTTTTTCACAAATAGGGATAAATATAAAAATTTCATATTCTTTATTTACTTGGGGTGTTACATCCTTCCCCCCTTTTGGGAATTGCGTCCTCGCAATTTCAAAATTGGGCTTGGAAACTCCATTGAAAATCCCACATCGGAACAAGAGTCAGTAAAACAATCACTTTAAAATAATGAAGGAGAAGTACAAAGGTCACCTGAGTTAAACCATACTAGGATTCCATGTATGAAAATATGGACATGGAGGAAAAAAAAGGGTCATGTTCTGAGGGAGAGTGATAGTAAACGTGTCTAGGAGAAATTTAACCATAAGAAAATCGAAAAATTGTGATGGGTTAAACAGTATTGGATTCCCCAGTAGGAAAAGTTAATGGACAACATTTTGTTGTTTTATGTTACTCTTCGTTGAGAAATTTATTTTTGATCTTAACTAAATCATAATGAAGCATACTTACTTCTCACGTAGACTATCAACTTTTACTAGATTCCTTAATCAAACTCATATTTTCTCCAAAAGACGAGTATTTAGGAATACTTCTTCGCATTAAGAGTACTATAATCAACTTCTTGAGAATCACCTAATCCACACAATAGAACTATATACTTCCCATGTATTTAGACTTTAACCAAAACCAAAACCAAGAAGTTTATTAAAAGATAAGATAACCCACAAAAGTATAATCCTTTATAAAAAGAAAATCCATTCTTATTCTCCAAAATTTGTCCAAAAAAAACCCAAAGTTCAATGAAGACCATTCGATGAAAAATTGTCCATAAAATTCATCAAAGTAAACCAAACTAAGATTTAAACCCAAATATTTGAAGGATTTAATCACATAGTCTTCCGAGGTACAAATTAACTTTTATCTCCAAATAACATCAGTTGCTCTTAAATTCTCACATTGAAAAGTAATTAACCTAATCACATATCCTCCATGATAGGTTAATCATTTCCATAGATAACCCAGAATAAACTTACTATTGATTCCTAAAATTATCTAACTAAAAAGAATTAGTCAAACTAACCAGGGACTTCACGTAGTCCAGTGGTAGGCGATAAATACCAGTCGCACTTTGGTTGTGGGTTCGATTCCCACAGCTTTGTCCGACGCGACGGGTTGTCACACGGTCTGCAAGTTTTCCTGTTTCCAAAACTATAAAATTCTTAAATCATTCCCCAAAATGAGATAAAATCTTCAAAAATAATCATAACATATTTTAACCTCAATTCTATCTCATGCCTTTCATTTTCCATCATAATATATAACAACCCATAATTACCTCAAATGAAAGGATCATATAAACCCTAATGTTTACCTTTATAATTATTACCTGAACTTCCACATCGATTGGTCATCTCGTACCAGATCCATTACAGAACAAACCAAGGTACAAGTGGTTGATCATGACTCCTTGATAGTTGGTTTAGAACAACCAGTAGTTTCCTCATTGAATCCCCCATTTCATCCAGTCTCTTAATCAGAGAACCACCACATTTTCCTTCAAACCTATTGTCACTTTGGCGCCTGCTAGATCCATCCATTCACTAAAAACAGAAATGTCAGTGTGATTATATCAACAAAACCATCATGTACTAATGAGGAAGATATACTTACTTGTTCACTTTATCTAAAAACTATGACTCTTTCTGAAATCCTAACCATTATGGTAATGTCACTTATGCTTAAAGAATACCCTATCCTCTAAAGTTATCTAAACCTCCCTCTAATACCAACTATAAGGCCCAAACCTTAAACCTTACTTAATATTGAATTAAATGAATAATTTACATTGAGGATCTTTTCAGGTTTAGAGTTTTAGAGAATTAGGACATGACTATTGCATCTCAAAAGATTACAAAGTAGAAACTTCTACTAAGTTTCCATAAAATAAAAACTCTTAAAAAGAAACATGTCTAGTTCCATGTTTTAGGTAACATGACTTTCCCTTGATCCCATCCTTGACCCTATTCCATCTTAAGTCCTGTCAAAAAAAATTTCAAAAACATGGGATGAGCATAAAAATCTCAGTAAGGGATACACAAAGAATGAAAACTGTTAGTTTTTCAAAACAACAAGTAAACCATGCATACTTTATCAAAGTAATACCTTTAAACTTTTAGAAGTAGTAAAAAAATACTCTTCAATGAATAAAAGATCATTAATTACCCTTTTGTAACCAAAAGATTACCATAAAACCCATATAAAGAACACATAACATAAAAAGGTAACTTGGGACATAAACGTACTTAAATGGAATAACCATACGGTCGACTTCCACACATACTTAATCGAATAGCCATATGGACTACTTCCACACATACTTAATGGAATAGCCATACAGCCAACTTCCATACCCAATGCATTAAAGGTTATAACGTAACCACCTGTCCTGGTATTCACGGCACCACCCGTCATATGGTTTATCACGTAACCACCCGTAAAATGTCCAAGTACCATCATTACAAATAAAATATTGAAAATATAAACATTTCAATAACAACATTTCATTTTCAATAAAAAAAAGTAATTCCAAGATATTGAATTAATCAATCCATTTTCAAAAATCATTTAAAATAGATTTTTGAATCAAAGTGTCCCATACCACTTTGAAGATTTTATTGGAATTATAACTTTAAAACCTTAATGTCCATATAAATAAATACTGAAAACCATTTTGAAAACATGGACATTAAAGATAAATATTTAGAATAATAAATCCTTAAAACATTTAAAACGATATTTTTGTTAAAGAGTTTTTAACAAAATGAGAGACTCTTGAATACAAATAATTGTGGAATAACATTTAATTAGAACATTATAATATCATGAGAATAAAGGGATTCATGATATAATATGTCAAAGGATAGTATACACACCATATAAAAGTGAATTGGTGCATAACAACAATGAAGTCTCAAAAGAAATGTAAAATGAGATGAAATCCATTATAAAGAAGGTATCCTTAAATTAAGGATAAATCAATCTCATAATTATGTGTGAAAAATATAAATACACCCAATATAAGTGGATATTAAGTGTAAAACAATCAAAGGTCATCCACACATATTCAAAGTATGACATATTCAATAACTACATGTTGAACCCAAAGAAATCGAAATTGGGTTAAGAAGTTCCCTTGGTAAAATTCGACAGCCTAACGACGTCACATAAAATTTTACAAAAAGGGTTGATGAGAGAGATAAAGGGGATCTCATAACTTGGACATAAAATTTACATAAATAAGGAAAAGGAGAACATATCCCAACATAATAGTATGTGAATTAAAAGACATAACAAAAAAATTCTTTTAAAAAAAAGAGGGTGAAAGGTCCCCTTACCGAGTTGGGTAACTTTCGAAACGTACACCCCATGGAAGAAGGGTCATAAAATGAAGATGTAAATACCCATAAATTGAATTATACTACAAAAAGTGTATCTTAATGGGCATTAAATACCCCACTCAAAGGAAATAGTGTCAAACATAGCATAAATGTCACAGGAATAAAAGTGAGATGAAAAATCCCTTACGAAAACTCGGCAGCCTAACGACGCCACTTAAAACTTCCAAAAATGGATTTATAAGATCAAATAGGGTCTCTCATAATATAAACATAAAAATTAAAGTATTAGGAATATAAAATAACACCCCCAAACATAATAATGATGATCTTAAATGAAATGACATAAAAGAGAGTACTTAAAAAGAAAGAGAGAGGTTAGATCTCTTACGAAAATTCGGCAGCCTAACGGCGCCACTCAAAACTTCCAAAATGGATTGATGAGAGAAAATAGGGTCTCTCATAATATTAACATAAGAATTACAGTAGGATTAATATAAATGAACATCCCAATTATAAGAAAGATGATCTTAAAAGGAATGACATAAAAGAGTGCACTTAAAAAGAAAGAGAGGAGAAGGATCCCTTACCTCGTGTCCGACATGACTCAATCGTTCTTTAATCTCCTGAATAATGAAATTTGTTCAATTTATAATTGCTTAAGGACCTACCTTAATTATTATTATTCCTTTCATATAACATGTTATAATGTTATAATAACTTGTTAATAAAGTGAGTTCATATCAGACGTTGTTGTCGATGTTCAGTACATGAGTAAAAATTGAACTTGTTGGAAAAGAATTTTCCATGTAGTTATAGGTACATAATCTCAAGAATAGTATTTATGTTTTAAATATCATATATATCCAGTATATATTCATTTTATACTATTACATAGAATTTGAAGATAAAAAATTAAAAGCACCGTTGATGGAGACGGTAGGCCGTACGTACGCATGAACACTACTTTCATTTTATTTCCATATTAATGGAATTAAAACTAAATTAGATATATATATATATATTATAATTCCAGAATGATACCCATAATTTAGATGTAATATATTACATATATATCCATTATATATATGTACTTATTATAGTGCATAGCATTTTGAGATAAGAAATGAAATGTACCGTTCATGGAGACGGTAAGTCGTACGTACGCATGGACGCTACTTTCATTTCTATGTCATATTAATGGAATTAAAACTAAATGATAGGTATATATATTTTAATTACAGAATTATATTCATCATTTATATGTAACATAAATCATATATAATAACTTTAAATCCATCCTTTATACATCCCACATATGGCATTAACGAATCAAATCACTTTGAGGGGGCGGTATTCCGCACTTCCTAAAATGAAATTATTGTGTTTACCAACAATGGAAACCATAAAGTTATGCCACAAAAGAAAAATAAAGAATCTTAAGTAAAAACTAAACATATTATATATCATATATAAGTATAGTGACATCTTAATGGCCACCTTTTAAGGTGTTATATGAGTGTTGAACAATCATTGTTTCGTGAGGCAGAAATTCGCCGTCCACAGAAACAGTATGTTCTTTAACCATTTGATGTAGGTGTGTGTAAGTGTAGCTCGAATGCTTCTTATAACAACATACTAGTATATTTAAGATACTGGAGTTGTTAAAAAATAAATCAATAAAAAGAGTTTAGGGGGTTGGAGAAGCAAAATAAAACAAAAGAACACAAGAGAGGACACTACCTTTAAATCGGGTAACTCTCTTTGATTTGAGCTCAAAGGCTTCCTTGGAAAGGATTATGCCCAAAGTTAGGATTCAATGATGGATAGAGGGATGTGGAGAGACAAAATTGGTAGGGTTTGGCCGAGCCAAAGGCTTTGAAAGTGTGGGTAAAGAGGTATAGGTGGGGGCCTTTTATAAGAGGAGGGGAGGGCACACTTGGAATGTAAGGCAATGTTGCTTTATTTTAGAATGAGTTTCGGATTTTAACGGTCCCAAATTGATGTGTTTCGAGGATAAGTTGATAAGGGTTATAAATAAACCCATACAATAGGTTTTTGACATGTGTAGGTCTTAGATTTTACATTATCTTTCCATTTTATTTAAATCTTTAAATAATGAGGTCATCGATGCATCATCATGATGTCATAAATAATTTAATTTATTTAATGACTAAAAATTATATAAAAAATACTATCATGTATTAAATAGTTTTAGATTTACAATTACTATTTATAGTCAAAAATCTGATATGTATAACCCCATTTCAAAATTGTTTTAGTAAAACAACTCATGTTTGTGTCATTTTTACTTTTACATTAAATAAAAAGTTATTTATGTCATTTCCCAACCAAAGTGGCTCCATGGGGTCCCCAATTTGACCCATGGATTGTCTTGGTCGGCCATGACACATAAAATAAGGGTAGGATATGTGTCAATCTCATCTCATATTATTAAAACATTAATTTTACCTTAAACTACACTAATTACCACTAATCGCGATTAATAAACTTAAAAGTTACTATTCACCAAAAAATTATTTTAATTCCATTGAACCACATTTTTATTCTTAATGACCACCATGTATGTCTGATTTTTGAAATTCAAAACACAAAGGTGGAAAAATTTCATTTAAACGGAAAATCAGTTTTTATAATTACCACTTAGTGGTTTCCCTATTCATCAAAAATTGAAGTTCTTCAAAAAAATACCAAATATTCACCCTAAGCTATATTTGATATTACGAATTAAAAAATGAAATCTATTTTACAAAATTCAAAACATATAAGTGGAATTAATTAATTTAATAATTAATTCCCACAGTCAAAACAAATAGCGTGTTTTTAAGAAACAATAAGTATCAAAAGATTGACTCTAGTTTAAGTCCAATTTCAAGATGAAATTAATTCCAATGACCACTATTGGATTAAAAGGTGAAAATATATTCTAATTTCACTTTAAAAAAAATTCAAAAGATAATATAATCATATAAATAAATTATATTAAAAAGTGGTTTTGAATTAAAATACAACATTTTTCACTATTCATTAAAAATTGAACTTTATTTGAAAAATACCAAAAATTTACACCAAGTAAATTTTGACGTCCCGATTCTAAAGAAGAATTTTATTTTGTCAAGTATAACACATAAAATTGTCAAAAAGTGGATTTAAAAGAGGTTCGCCATCAAAAGGCGGTTAATTGACCATTTAAAGAATATTAGAATGTTTACGCTTAAAAATTGGATTCATTCGCATTTTCAATCCTCTAAAATTTATTGTAAAGAGTAAAAATATTTGACAAACATACATAATCATTTTTTAGTTAGTTTCTTTCTTTCCTGCCATTACAATGGCTAGGCGTTAACTACCATTTAAAATAATATTATTTTATTATTAGAGTGCAACGTAAGATTTCAAAGGAACTCGTTGTCGCGTATTGGGTACGCCATTGAGCATAGCGTTCCCTTTAAAGTAATATTAATATTTTTTTCACAAATAGGGATAAATATAAATATTTTAAATTCTTTATTTACCTCGGGAGTTACATTATGGGAGTCGAAGAGGCTCCCCTACACTTAATGGAAATTGGAGGGTTTCTCCTACACTTAATGGGGAGTTTCAAGGGGGTTTAAAAACCAGGTGGTCCTCACCACAATTAACTTGAAGAAGAGATTAGGTTTGGGTTGGACCCACCACCATAACCACTCATGGCAGTTTAAGGTGTGGTTGTCCCCACCTCTAACTTCTACATGGAGGCTTTAACGAACAAAATAAAAATAAATCTGTACAACTTTATTTTTATTTAATTATTTCACTAAAAATACAAAAACTATCTTTTATTCGGGACCCACTGCCATTGAGGTGAGATTCATTTTAAGAGAATACCGGTGCTTTGAGTTCAATGGTGCCCTCATATTTTAATTTCGAGCACCGGTTCAAAAGTTATAAAAGGCTGCTCATGCATTTACTGAATGTACCCGAAATTTTTTTTTTGGAAAATTATTATCAATCACCCACGACCCATGCTGGTCAAGGTTAGGCTCTGACTAGGTGAAACATGCCTCAATGAACCCAACGGTACTCTAAAATTTTCAATCTGAGTTATCGTTTATAAGTTATGAATTTTACCATAAATTAATTGTCACTTAATTATTTTATTTGCAGTGAAAAACTAACTTTCTCTGGTAGTCTGCACTGACCAAAGTTAGTATCTGATTAAAGAAATAATACCCTCACAAGTTCAGCGGTGGTCTCAGATTTTAAATCTGAGTTTCCATTTGTGAGTTATAAGGATTTGAAAAATAAAATAATTTATTTAATTATTTTATTTACGATTATGCCATTTTTGGGTTTTCTCACAGGAGGCCCGCACTGACTAATCTTAAGTCATGCCTCGTGTAAACCTGCCATCCTAAGCACAATGGTGCCCTCAGATTTCTGATCCAAGTAACCATTTAATAGTTATTACACTTTTTCAGAAAAACGACTTATGTGCAACTTTAAGCTTAACAAAACTTCGACGGATCATTCCGGGAACTCTGGGCCTCGGAATCACACACCGTCAGATTTCAAAGACTCGAAAAATTTATATTTATTTAAAAAACAATTCATGGAAATTATGGGTCAATACATTTTCCCACTTAAGGGCTCTACGTCCCTATAAGCCACAACTCATAACCAATGGAACTAGTGGGGGTACAGAGCACACATCTGAGCCTCCTACTCCCATGTGCTATCCTAATGGTTCCTGTGCTGCTAGTGAATGAGCACCAGAGGTATGAAACGCTCAAATAGGACCTGCTTCTGTCGATCCTCAATCACCACTAGAACCTCCATAAAAGTCTCTCCATCATTGATATCCAACTCTCCATGGTCGATGACGTGAGAAGGGTCGTGCACATATCTTCTCAACTGGGATATGTGGAAGAATTCATGCACCCGGTGCAAATTATGTGGAATAACTAATTGGTATGCTACCTCGCCAAATCTACTGAGGACCTGGAATGGTTGGATGAATCACAAACATAACTTTCGACCTCGGCCAAATCTCTATAAACCTCATCGAGGTGAGACCCGTAGAAAGATGTGGTCACCATCCTAAAACTCCAAAGGTATCCATCTTCTGTCAGCATATGACTTTTTCTTACTCTGTGTAGTCTTTATCTGCTCCTAGATGATTTGAACCTTCTCTGTGGTAGCCCGTATCATCTCTAGTCCCACTAGTGCTGACTCCCCTAGGTCAGTCCAGCACAAAGGTGATCCACAAGGTCACCCATACAACAACTAAAAAGGTTCCATCCCTATCGTGGAGTGATATATGTTGTTGTATGAAAACTCCACAAAAGGTAAGTGATCCTCCCAGCTACGACCGATGTCGAGGACAGAAGCACGCAACATGTCCTCAAGGGTCTGAATGGTCCGCTCAATCTGGCCATCTATCTGAGGATGAAGGCGGTGCTCAAACGAAGCTATGTCCCAAATCCCTCCTGCAACCCCTTCTATAGCTTAGAATTAAAATGTGCATCATGATCAAAAATGATCGTCGAGGGTAATTCATTTAGCTGCACAATCTCCTGCACATAGAGGCGTATCATGCTCTCTACAGAACCCTATTCTTCGATCGGTAGGAAGTGAGCCAACTTGGTGAGTCGGTCGACGATCAACCAAATCGTGTATGACCCATGGATGTACCTGGAAGTCTTACCATGAAGTCCATTTATATACCATACCACTTCCACTCTAGGACCTCTAAAGGCTGAACAAATCTTGCTGGTACATGATTCTCTACCTTCAATTGCTGATAAGAGAGGCATCGAGAAACAAACACTACAACTACCTTCTTCATTCCTGTCCACCAGTGAAATCGTTGGAGGTCCTGGTACATCTTCTCCACTCCTGGATGTACCTCTAGAGGGGATGTGTGAAACTCCCTCAAAAAATCCTCCTAAAGTGACACTAGTACCATCGTACATCCTCTGAAGAGGATGACGTGCTTCCCAAATTTAGAAAATCCATCAGGTGCCTGCCCTCTGTATATCTGAGAACGTCGTGTCTCATAGTCAGCGTCTCTATGCTGCGCCTCCCAGACTCACTGAAGGAGTGGTGGAGTGACTGTAAGAGACTGAAGAAAAGCTTCTCCTTCTCGATCCACGAAGGATATCTGCAAAGAAGGTAGTTTCTCTATTGACTCACTCAGAAGATGCAGTCCAGGCCTTCTGCTGAGTGCCTCTACTACCGTGTTCCCCTTCCCAATAGTATAGAATATCAAAAAAGTAAACTTCTACTTCCACAAGGGTGAGGTTGGCCGACACACGAGTGATTGGTTGCACCCTCCTATGCATGAATTTATCCTATGCTTCCTGGGTTTCCTTTTTCTCCGACCAAGGAAAACCCCATCCCAACATTGTAGATAAACCAAAACCTCTTTGCCTAATAAAGTTAATTTGAGTGAGAACTGTGGATGTCAATTCTAAACCAAAACTAACGTCATAAGGCCTCAATGCTACCACCAAGAGGCTCCAACCAAAACTCTCACCTCAAGGGTCAAATCACAAAGTCGGTGTAAGTCTGATTATTGAGTATCCTCCCAAAGGTATCTCCAGACGTGAGGGTCAAGTCAACGGTTTAACCGAAAACTCTAGGTCTTGGACAAGATTCGTGGAAGGAAGGAATTAATGGTACCTATGTCTATTTATACAACATCTAGTAGTAGAGATAGAACATACCTCGAATAAATCCTACAGCCCTTGGGACACATTCCTTGACCGCATGCAACAACTCTCTTCCCTTGACCTCCAACTCCCTGAGCCTGGCGGGGTCCACAAAAAGGAGGTGGTTATAACATGTCGAAGATTACACCACCACAAGTTGCTATCCTAGATCTATTTCAACCTCTACTGCCTAGTAGATTCATTTGTTCCTAACACATCCTCATCTTGAAACATTTTACATGCCCAAGTCTCTGAGATTGGTTCCATTTCTCTGCTTTTCCACTACTAACATTCCCTGGTTGAATCCGTTCATCCAAAAAACATTCAACCACAATGGTTCTCTCTAGCACCCTAGAATAAGTAGAAATGAATAGAGGAATAGTGCTGGCTCAGATGTCCTTTAAACACACCTAACTCGAAAGTTAGATCCCTAAAGCACTGATCATATCGTATTCATCGAGTACCAGGAATGATCTGTATGCCTCGATGAATACTCAGCTATCGAAATGTCGTTCTGATGAACCTCTAGAAGTTCTAGAGAACTCTCAGCCACCTCCTCTAGCCAGTCCTCAGCCGCCTATGAGTTAGGCTCGCCTCGTAACTTTAGGGGTATATGATGTTGAAACACATGTAAGGCACTTAGCCTACATGTGTCCTCTACCGGTACCGCTGGTTGTAACTGCTGACCAACGAGTAGTGATATAGCTAGCACACTACCCAAAGGTAATATCTATGGAAACGGTCCATGTACCGAAGCCTCAACAATAAGCATACCATCCTCATGGTCACTCACTAAAAAATACTAGTAGCTAAGATCATCGTTTTCTATACTGGTGTCTCAAATAGATGCGAAACTCTAGAAAAGGCCTCCAACCATCCCTCAGCTGTGTGGGAATCTGTCACACCTCGAAACCTCAGAGGCCTCTACTACTGAAACTCATGTAATGAGATCAGTCGGTGTGAACTATCCGCCAGTGTTGCTGGTGGTATTTACTTCCCAACTGGTGGTGGTGATGCGGGTACACCACCCTAAGGTGCTAACATAGTAAGAGGACCCTGCATCGGAGCCTCATCGCTCGGTGGGTTGTCAGTGTGTACAACTCTCGGAAGTCTAACTGGATGTCTGCATGGAGGCATCCTGAAAAAAATAGATGTGACATGGTCAAAATATTATACCTGGTGAGCTGAACTTTTGAGCTGAATTAAGAAATCACATATAAAACACACACACAATCAGTTTTTTCGTGCACTAAGTCAGAAATCAGAAGTCAGGGTCCGGGTGTATGGATACGTCAGCCACCTCATCCACACTAGACTCCCTGAAATGAAAACCACACTCACTACACATAACACTATTTCTTCATAGAAAAAATTAGAGTCCTATGTTCTGCGGTAGAACTGACTCCCCGGATACCAATTTTCCACGACCTTTCCCCTAAGGTCCGTGCCGTGACTACCCCAAGCTCGCCTTCCATATGACAGGGGCTAGGAACTAGCACCAAAGGAATAATTCCCTAAAACTGGGAAGGAATTGACTTAATAACTTGTATGTTCACAAAATAGAGCACACTGTTGGATACAAAACACTAAGTAAACTGTATAAAAAAAGGGTGATGGAAAGTAATAGGGGATGGAAATACAAGCCCAAGTGTAAAGTAAATGGAACTATAAGTAAAAGTACAACTAAAAAAAGAAAAAAAAACAGTTTTTGGGTTGTCCTTCGTGATTCCTACCTGAAGGGTAGGTACAGATAGCCTCCTTAGCACTCCACATTCATCAGTCTCCTCCGTGTACCGACTCGTCATAAGGTCCACCTCTGGATACAATCAAATCCTGATACTCTCAGCCTCGATCAGCACAGTCCATCATTTACATCCAACACAATAAGGTGCGGGCATAGCCCATGTAGGGGTGAGTATAATGATACTCAGTAAGAATCCCGAGACCCTCAAGGTCTCACATAATCCAACTAGGATAAACCAGAAAGTATGAAATCAACAGATAACACCACATAGGTATCTGACCATACATATACCTAAGTTATCAAGTAATTCATCTCAATAATGAGGTAAACACAAAAGTTACTGACTCATTACACATAGGTATACAACTTATGTAGAGATATAGAGATGATTAGATGTATCCACTAAATAATCTTCATGGTTGAACCCATGTAGGATCCTAGTACTGTAATTAGAGCTGCCGATCCATCATAGGATCATAGAACAGTAGTCAGAGCTGTCGAACCCACATAGGATCTTGGAAATGTAGTTAGAGTTGTAGAACCCACGAAGGATCCTGGAACAGTAGTCAGAGCTATCAAACCCATGTAGGATCCTTGAACAATATTTAGAGCTATCGAACCCACATAGGATCCTAAAACAGTAGTTAGAGATGTTGAACCCACATAGGCTCCTGGAACAATAGTCAGAGCTGTCAAACCCACATAGGATCTTGGAACAGTAGTCAGAGGTTTCGAACCCATTTAGGATCCTTGAAAATTAGTTAGAGCTATCGAACCCATGTAGGACCCTAGAATAGTAGTCAGAGATGACGAACCCACATAAGAACCTGGAATAGTAGTCAGAGCTGTCAAACCCACATAGGATCCTGGAATAGTATTCAGAAAGCAGCTAGCCACTGGGTTCCTTCACAAAGCATGCTTGATTCTAGGAGGGTTCTCTCCTCAATACCAGTGTCGATACATCAAATTCCATTAATTTTCAAAATTAAGTATTCGAAAGGCCTGCCACATCATAGGGGTCTCAACGCAACTGACAACGCATCAATCGGATGCCCAGTCTGTGAGTTATTAGTCCCTTAGTCCTGGGGGCCTGGTTGGATTCTTGCATGATTACAACCTAACCGTATCTCAACTATACACCAAACTCCAATGGGGTATACTCAAAGGGACCATCAATCTCCAAGATTAACAGTGCCATTAGCAGTTCTCGAAACAGACGTCTAATGCCAAAGATATGGCCAAAAGAAATTAAAGGGTCAGTAGTAGGCCTGGGTTCGGTATGACCCGGTCATATTGACCCGACCCATCTTAGTCCGGGATGAACTAGTTTGGGTCGACCCGGCCATACCCGTTGGGTCCGGCCTGGCCTGTTGGGTTCGCCCTAACCCACTAGGCCCAGCCCAACAGGCCACGAGGGTTGTTCGGCCCGGAGGGGGGGCTACGTAGGCGGCTCGAACCGGTGGCGCGGAGCCAGTTCTGTCCGGAGCACCATAAGGCCCGCGGTTTGGGCGGATCAGCTCAGGAGGCCGGGGCCAGTTCGGGTGGCTCAGCTCGTGAGGCTGGGGCTGGCATGGTTCAGCCAGGGCACAAGGGAGGCCTGTTGTGATCGGGATTCGGGAGGCGCGGGCTGGCGCGGTTTGGCCGGAGCGCACGGGAGGCCGGTGGCGACCGGGAGATAAAAGGCGTGGGCCGGGACAACCCAGTTGGGACGCACGGGAGGCCAGCGGTGGTCGAGAGATAGGATCCGGGAGGCACAGCCGGGGTGGCAGAGCCGGTTCGGCCGATGTGCCATGAGGGTGGCGCGGGTTGAGGAGACTGCGGGTAGCACAGTCATTACCTGTCGCATTCTTCGCCTTGTAGTTTTGTCTCCATGCCAAAGAAAATCACAAAATAGATCGATGGAGGGAGTCAAACCATGTTAGTTTGGCCCGCACCCTCCATGTTTAGGGTGATAGCAATCAGTTCCTAAGAATGAAGCACAACAATCCACCCACAAAAGGAAAACAACATCGTTCTTCGTTTTGAAAGAAAGGAAGAACACGGTACTTAAAATATTTTAAACCCCTACCTTTGTTCGATGTTTGTTTATGGCGTCTTGGTAAAGAAGACGGATAGTTGGAAAAGACAGACATCAAAGTTTTCCTTGATCGTCAGTTTGTTTGTCGGCTCGTCGTAGTGAAAGATTTTTTACGCCGAAGGAGGTTCCGAGGAAGAAAGTCAAAGACGCTCCTCTCCATCATTCTTCATTGGAAGAATGCATTTTTGGTTCTTTGTTGGAGAGAGATTTTCTCCTTAAGCTCTCTCTTCTCCCAAGTTGCACCAAAAGAAAAATTCTAATGAAAATAATAGATTATTATTATCTATTATTAAATTTTTGGCACAAAATTCATATGGGTTAATTAATTAATTGGAAGCATTGGCTCAATTAATCAATTAGGAGGATTTTCCACATTAATTGTTAGGGGAGTTGAAGAGGATCCCCTACACTTAATGGAAATTTAATGGTTTCTCCTACACATAATGGGGAGTTTCAAGGGGGTTTAAAACCCAGGTGGTCCCCACCACAATTAACATGAATGAGAGATTTGGTTCGGGTGGACCCCACCACCATAACCTCTCATGGTAGGTTAAGGTGTGGTGGTCCCCACCTCCAACTTCTACATGGAGGCTTTTACCATCAAAATAAAAATAATGTTACAAAACGTTATTTTTATTTAATTATTTCACTAAAAACCCAAAAACTATCTTTTATTCTCGCCCCACTTCCATCGAGTTGAATGCATTACTAAGCGAATACTAACACTGCGAGTTCAATGGTGCCCTTAGATATCAATTCTGAGCATCGGTTCAAAAGTTATTTAATGTCGCTCGTGCGTTTATTGAACGTACTTGAAATAATGTTCGGAAAATTATTATCAGTCACCCTCTTCCCGCGCCGGTCAAGGTTAGGATCTGCCTAGGTGAAACATGCCCCAATGAACCCAACGATACTCTTGGATTTTCAATTCGAGTTACTAATTAGAAGTTCTGAATTTTACAATAAAATAATTGTCAATTAATTATTTTATTTGTGGCCAAAAACTAACTTTCTTTGGTGGCCAGTGACGACCAAAGTTAGTATCTAATTAAAGAAATCATGCCATCATGAGTTTAGTGGTGGTCTCATATTTTTAATCTGAGTTACCACATATGAGTTATATGAATTTGAAAAATAAAATAATTTATTTAATTATTTTATTTACAATTATTCCATTTTTCGGTTTTCTCATTGGAGGCCCACACCGACTAATTTTAAGTCATTCCTAGGGTAAACCCACCATCCAGAGCGCAATGGTGCCCTTTGATTTCTGATCCAAGTAACCATTTATGAGTTATTACACTTTTTCAGGAAAACTGATTATGCGCGTTAACAGAAGTTTAACAAAACTTCGACAGATCATTCTGGGCACTCCGAGCCTCGGAATCGCACGCCCTCAGATTTCACAGACTCATAAAATTTATGTTTATTTAAAACAAATTTACATGGAAATAATGGGTCTTTACACTAAGGTTCAATTTTAGCTCTCCTTGGAGAAACGAGCATAGGTAGACTATCTTTTTAAATGTCCCAGCTATCCGATTTTGGTAGGCATCCACGTGATGAAAAGTACATAGTCATTTCTCTTCAAGTCACTTCAATTCATCCAATAATTTTTGGAATTTCTCTTATATGGATAATTGAACCAAAATTGAAATGTAGAGTGATGGAAATGGGTTTTCAATGGGAAAGACTTCTTATTTACCATATACAATTGATTATGAGGTTGCACATGTGGTGGTACTGGTTCTAGTCGAATAGGCCCATAAGGCGAGAAAGAGATTTTCAGGCCAAGTCCTTTTGTCTTTATCCACAATCTTCTAGTGTCTGTTTTATATAGTCTTGTTGAAGGACACTATGTATCTATTATCCACCACATGAAAGTGATATGAATGGTTAGAAATGATATTATAATCCTGATATAGCTTCCCCAACTCGGTAGAGTAGAAATTGGTGTCATTTTCCTTCAGTATTAGATGAGGGATAGAAAATCTAGTCTTGATGTTGGATTTCATGAAGTTGAAAATTATTTTGGTACTGAATTCTTTAATGGTAATTACTTTATCCAATTAAGAGAATAAGCCAGTATCAATGAAAATTTATTTGAATTCCGTGGTCATAGCTAGAGGATACGGCCATACGAAATCCATTCTCCATATAGAAAATTTTAAGGATTATTTGGAGGTGTGTAGAAACATTGGTGGTTGATGGAAGAAATTGGTGTACAATTGTAATGAATGACACTTTTTGGTGAATTATGTATAATCCTACATCATTGGAGGCTAGCAGTATCCCAGGCTCTAGGTTTTATGGCAACTCCTGAACCCTGACTTGTGGGAACCATAGGATCCTATATATACATGTATCATGATAGTGATAGTTTTTTCTCTATCAATTCATCTGACAATGTCTCCCTCAAAGATCTATTTATATAGGACATTCCGGTGATTTTGTCCATCATAAGGAGTGAATTTGGTTTCTCATTGTTAGGTTTTCTCTTTTCCAAGTTTTTCTAATTAGAGAAATCTATTTTGAATGTAGTCCATAATGCACATCATCAAGATAGTTTTAATAATTTTTGTTACATGAATGGAATTAAACTCATTGACTTATTCCATATCAACATGAGAAAAGGGTGACACAATTCAAATATATACAATTTTGAGGAGTATTTCATCTCGGTTTAGATCCTCTAAAGTCATTACTGCTCTTAACAATTCATATGTACAAGAATTATGCGATCATGGAATGTGCATCAATGTTGGATCAGAGGTTAATTCTCCAATTATCCCCAAAAATATTCAAGAAGGGGTATTATCTCTTCTTTTTTGATAGCATAGTAACCATTGATCTACTTGATTACAAAATATATATATCCTTTTACTTGCAAGTGGTACACTAGAATTTGAATTGCAATTTGTATCCCTATGATGAGGGATGAATATTTTGACTTACTATTTGTACAACCTTCTCAAAATAGGAATGAGTGTGGAAACACTTCATCTTATGGATAAATGAGAATGAATTCCAACCTGACTTTTTTGAGCTTGGTGTCTTCCACTCTCTTCCCTATTTTTCTTTTGGATGCATTGATAAAACAAATATCTGATGTATAGAGGTCATCCTAAATAGATAAGATCACTTAATAGGGGAATTTAGTATTTAATGATCTTTTTTCAAAAATCATATTCCATTCAAGGAATTATACTAAAACCCAGTCTTCTATCACTTTTTGAGGAATAAATTAAATTTCAAACTGGTTCAAGACAACTACCCACCATTTGAAACATCTAATATACATAGTATGGTTGAGGATATATTTGAGTGGGTTACATCAAGATATGAAATGGACCATCTAATGTTGTAGGTAGTTCCTCATTTTCTTAACCATGAATGTTAACAAAATAAATTTTTCCTTGATATATTTATAACTAGTCTTAGTATTGAGAATCATTTGGATGAGATAATAAATATTTTTTTCAATTCATACATCATACTCTTGTGTAGGGAATTCACCTAATGTTATAAGGATTCCATATGTAAAATTTGAGGCACTATTTCTGTATGTGGCATTAACACTAGTGAAATCAAATTATATTTCATGATATTGTAGAATGCTTCCTCAACATCACTTGTCCACTAAAATGTGACCACTATTCTTCTTCTACCTAGTGAAGGGAAATGAATTTCATGTGAGGTTTACCCAAAATAGACTTATGTAGGCAAGGTGTACCTATAATCCCCTTTAACTTTTGTGTTTTTGATGAGGTAAAATATTAAATATAACCACTGTCATATCAGGATCAACATTGATTACATGATGTTATATGAAGAAGTTGAGAAATTTTCCTGGAGAAACTCGACAAGTGAAATTTATGGGGTTGACCATCATGTTATGCTATCATGTTATGATGAAGGAGATGTAAATATTGGATAGGTGGTATGAACATTTTTAATAGATAAACTCTAGATAATCGATATATTATTCAATAGACCTTCCCCAAAGGGATTGAAGATGCAATTCATGGTGCGTTGGTATGTAGCAGTAGCATTCTTTAAGCCAAATGGAATTACCTGATAGAAATATACCTATTTGGGTGATCTAAAAGTCAAAGATTTATTATCTTAGAGGTCCAATCATATTTTATTGTACCAAGAATATAATTCCATGTATAAGAGGGTGTTATATACAGTCGTTTTGTCAATAATATATTTTGTAATCGGAACTGGGAATTCATATTTCAGACAATGCTGGTTGAGGTCTCTAAAATCAAAGAAGACACTTATTTTCCCATTCATATTATTTAATGTAACTATATTTTCTATCAATTTTAGATACTAGAATTCCCCAATAATATGTTCCTTGGTAATCTTGTCAACATTATCCGTGATTTTAGAAGGGTGAGTCTGGTGTGTCATTCCTACTACCAGTTTGTTACCTGGATGATTTTCTGCCAAGACCATGTGGTGTGAGGCCACCTCAAGATTGAGCCCCAAAATTTATATATAATTACAAGTGAATACATAAAAATTTTCCTCAAAATATTATTTATATACCTCTTTTTTTATGAAATGTCTAATCCTATCAATATGGGTAATGGGTCATCTTCTATACCTATATTTATTTGTCTATGTTAATTAATAGTGGTGGAGACTCCTTCAAATGTCAAAGGGGAATCCATAAGGTCTTAATACTCTTTATCTTACTCTTACTCCTCCTATTTTTCCTTAATTATAGGAGGAGTAGGTGAAGATGAAAATTTATCAATTTTAGGAGAGGATTCAATATTTTGACATTAAGAAGGTGAAATAGCATCTGCTAACCCAACGGATGATGAAGGGTTTCTTGGAATCTATTGAGGGGGAGATGAGGGATATAGAAAAAAATCCACTCTCCCCAAGTTAATTAATATATTTTTATGACTCATTTAATAACTCAAGGGTTTTCTAAAACTATGGGGATGGAGTGCGGTAATTTTCACCTAAGATTTTACCATTGTCTAGGGAGTTGATGGTCTCTTTAGTTCCACTAGTATTAGTCTTCATGACTGACATCATGAATATTATTGAATAGAAACCTAGATTTTGTCCAATTCCTTCAATATAATTGATGAGAAGCATGTATTCTTAACTAAGATGTTTGATGAGATTTAATGGGGTCATTTTTATACTATTCGTGGCATTCACTCTAGTGATACCATCAACCATGGGACACTGCCCTTCCCTATGATAGAACCCTACATTAATAATTTTTAATTTGAAGGATTCAAATGAGGCTTTATCACCATGAAAGATTCCAATTTTTTCATTAAGGAAATATTTGAGGCATTGGTGGTAAAATTATGGGACTATCACGTGATTATGCCACTAAATCTTTTCAAATAGAACATTTAAGGCCAAATCTTGATAGACTACTAGGAATTTTTAGTAGGATATGAGGTCCCCAAACTGAGCTCTGAGATCAATTCCACCAAGAGTATTTTACTCACTTTTTTCATAACCCTTTAGTGTTAAAGTTGAAGGGGAAAATTGGGCTTCACAATTACTTAATAAAAGAAGTGTTCATACAATAATAAAGTTGAATCATAATCCATTTTCTATGAAAGATCATTGGATATCAACATCATTTATCCTTATGAAACACACAAGGTTCTAATGTTTCATAATATAATGGAATCTTTTTCCTACTCTACAAAAGAGACTATTGTATGGAATTATAAAGGATAAAAACCTTAATGATAAACTTTAGAAACTTAAACCATATATTCAAACATCTAACGGCTCATCAAATCTTCTAGGACAACTTCACATAGGTCTTTTGATAGACTTAGAGCATCCAATATTGAAAAGTTGGTCCGCACAGGGGCCTGTGGATTTAAAATATTGTATTTATAGGCTAAATTTCTACACTTCCCTGCATAGATCTACACTTTTATATACACTTCATGAGTTTATGTACATGATATAGAAGGACCAACCCTTGGAATAAGATTTGAAGGTTCTCCAATACAATGCGGGTTAGGTTTAACATGTTTTCCTACTCACCTATGATGATGGGAAAATTACATCACATCTAATTAGTATTTTAGTATTTTTGGGTATAGGGGTCCATTGGAAGATGTAGGGGAACATTACTTCTTATTTTTCACTCAATAGATGGCTCTACCATGAGTTTTAATGAAACATATATTATGAGAAGAGTTATGGATGGGATATTGAGTTCTACCACGACTGTTTCTTCCCCTTTAACATTACCTCCTCTATCATCTTCCCATGGTTACTCAATTAGATGTATGTAAATTTGGTTTATTTCAATACTAATTGATAGTGAAAATATTTTCAATTAATTTATATTGAATATCATTGTTTTAAACCCACAAAAGTTTTCCTCTAAGATGAATTGTTTCATTTTTATGATAATGGTGTTATTTTGAGCTGAATAGTAAAAATTGGCCATTTTGGATTTTTAACAGTTTTAAATTATTTCGATAGTTTGGCCATAACATTATCTACACTGATCAAAATTGCACAATTCTTTCTTTTCCAGATTCTACACATCCAGGGATTTATTTAATATATTTGGACCAAAATCTGAATCGTCCATATTAAATCTCAAAGGAAGCTCACAATTTTGCTCAAGAAAACTGTTTTCAGTTTTTCCTAGTTTTGATGTGGGATCCATAAATCATCCACTGTGGGCCCAAAGCTTGTGAAATTAGGTGGGTGGATGTACAAGGAGTTTTGGATCATCATTAATGAATTAATCACCGAGGGAATTGGCTGTTTATGGGATCATTAACTCACCCTAATCCGGAGGATTTCGTTTTGGAGAGTCAGACTGGACAGAATAAATGCTCATAGTAAAACGGACATAACTCTCGGAATACATGTCCAAATCCGCTGAGATTCTTAGGAGACACGGACAAGGAAATTATGAACAACATTGAAGAAGGTCTCAATGCGTGAAGATGTAATTTAATGGGGCTACAACGCGTAGACATTCAGGGTAAGCATTCTGGCTATAAAAGGAGGAGAGCTCCACCCTCTCAAGGCATCCATTCTCCACCCCATTCCTTCCAGGACACCAAGAAGAAGATCTTTTTGGTTTTATTTTTTATTTATTTTCTTTTTAATAGTTTTTTAATTCCTTCTTCTTCCCCGTTCAACTCGATTACCCATACCATGGTGGGGTAAACATTTGGAGTGATTGGGGAAGGTTGGTTTTCTACATTGTAATGCTTAAGTTCTTGGACGCAATTGAATAAATTTATTTCTTCTTCAAAGTTGTTTTCAATTTATTATAGTGGATTTTATAATCAAGTGCGATCGTTCTTGAATATTAATTCCGTTATTTATTTTTTCCTTGGTAAAATAATCAATATCTCCCTCCACTAATTTCTGGTTTATATACGATGGAATAAACCAGGAATTAGTGGTGAAGTACTCGACGATCGTCAGTACGTGTAAAAGGTGTAGTGAATGTTCTTGATTGTTTGGAAAAAACAAAACCTGATTAGGTATTGCCCATTTCAATTAAGGATATTCAATACAACTATTTTACACATGGAAGGATAGTTGACCAAACCGAGATCTTGGTAAGGTTTTCTCTCACAATAACAATTTCACCAAGGAAGTGAGAGGAAACGATTGTGGAAACTCACTTTAATCAACTAAGAAGAAGATGTTTGAATTAAATTGAACAAGGATAGCATTATAATTAGGAATCCGACCCCGACCTAATCACCCTTTTAATTCCATTGTTTTTCAATCATTTGAATTTCAAATTTCCGTTCACAACATTTTTACCCCCGTTTTAAAGTGAAAAACCGTTTTGTGTGCACTCCTCTTCGGGAGACATCCTAGGTCAACCACATTACTACATTTTAACTTAGGAAATAATTGTTTTGCCACGCCCTATGACAGGAGTGCGTCAAACTTGGCGCCGTTGCCGGGGAGGCAGTGCAACAAAAAAAAACAAAATTGAATGACCCGCACCTCAAAAGAACCATTAATTGAATTTGATCCAGAAATTGAAAGAACATTAACCCAACTAAGAAAAAAAATCTACCAGAAATCTTTGAACAAATAGATCTCTCAGATTCAAGTGAAACTCTTAGTGTTCACTCTGAACCTGAAATCATGGCTAGAAATCCCAACCAAACCCTGCGTGATCTATGTGCACCACAATTTTCCATTCAAAATAACCAACTAATTGCACCCACTGAACCAAATGATTTTGAATTACGTGTAAATATGATTCCTGTTCTTCCAAAGTTTCATGGTCTTGCAGGAGAAGATCCAAATCGGCACATGCAAGAATTCAGATACACTTGCTCAAGCTTCAGGCCAAGAGGAGCACCCGAAGACCAATTTCAGTGGAGGGCATTCCCCTTCTCACTTGAAGGAATAGCTAAAGAATGGTTATACAACCTACAAACAGGGGAGATCAGTGATTGGGAAGACCTAAAAAGAAGTTTCATGCAAAGATTCTTTCCCACATCGAGGAGTACTGCCATCAAGAAGGAGATCGAGAAGCTCTTAGAAGTTGGGATCATCTATCCCATTTCAGATTCGCAGTGGGTCAGCCCTATTCATGTCGTTCCAAAAAAAACTGGCCTGACCACTGTGAGGAATGAAAAGAATGAGTTAATCCCTATGAGAATTCAAAATAGCTGGAGAGTGTGCATTGATTTTAGGAAATTGAACCAGTTCACTCGAAAAGATCATTTCCCCATCCCTTTCATTGACCAGATGTTAGAAAGATTGACAGGGAGAACTCATTATTGCTTTTTGGATAGATTTTCAGGTTACTTCCAGGTACCCATTGCTCCCGAGGATCAAGATAAGATGACATTTACATGCCCTTTTGGTACTTTTTCATATAAAAGAATTCCATTTGGATTATGTAATGCTCTAGGTATATTTCAGAGGTGCATGGTGAGTATATTTTCTGATCACATTGAAAATTGATTGGAAGTTTTCTTAGATGATTTCACAGTTTTTGGAGATTCCGTTGATCATTGTTTGAAATATCTGGAAAAAGTTTTGAAAACCTGCATTGAAGAAAATCTTGTTTTAAATTTTGAAAAATGTCATTTCATGGTTCAAAGAGGAATTGTGCTTGGTCATGTCATTTCCCAAAATGGAATTGAAGTGGATAAATCAAAAATTGAAGTGATAAATTCATTACCTTACCCTACTTGTGTGAAACATATTAGATCATTTTTAGGACATGCAAGATTCTATAGGAGGTTTATCAAAGATTTTAGTAAGATTTCTCTCCCTCTCTCTAGTTTACTTTTGAAAGATGCTGATTTTTATTTCAATGGTGCATGTAGGGAATCCTTTGATGAGTTGAAGAAAAGATTGATTTCACCACCCGTGATGCAGCCTCCAAATTGGGAAGAACCATTTGAACTACTTTGTGATGCGTCTACCAAGCAGTTGGAGCAGTCCTTTCTCAACGAATTGAGGGCAAACCACAAGTCATTTCATATGCCTTGAGAACTTTAGATGAGGCCCAATTCAATTATACAACCACGGAAAAAGAGTTCTTTGCAGTTGTTTTTTCTTTAGAAAGATTTAGATCATATCTTCTTGGAACTAAAATCACTGTGTTTTCTGATCATGCAGCTTTGAGGTACTTGATGAAGAAAGCTGATGCTAAACCAAGGTTAGTGAGATGGATGATACTACTGCAGGAATTCAATATAAAAATCAAGGATAAGAAGGGATCTGGAAACCAAGTGGCTGACCACTTAAGTAGGCTTCCAAACACTGCTGAAATTGAATTTACAGAAAGAGACCCACTGAATGATCAAATTCCCGGAGAGCAGTTGTACTTGATTGAAGGAGAAGTGCCTTGGTATACTGACATAGTCAATTTTCTGGTAACATCTCAGGTCCCATCTCATTTCAATTATCACCAAATTCAAAAACTAAAAGCTGAATCTAGATATTACATTTGGGATGATCCATTCCTTTGGAAGATTTGCAATGATCAAGTAATAAGAAGATGTTTACCTGGAAGTGAAGTTAAATCTGTCTTTGATTTTTGTCACACTTTAGCTTGTGGAGGCCACTTTGGACCTCAGAGGACAGCAATGAAGGTTTTAGAATCTGGAATTTATTGGCCCACCATTTTTATAGATGCTCCTGAATTTTGCAAAATATGTGAAAAATGTCAGTTTTTAGGAAATATTTCAAAGAGACAAGAAATGCCCCAAATGCCATTGAATTTTTGTGACATTTTTGAAGTTTGGGGGATAGATTTTATGGGACCTTTCCCGATTTCATTTGGAAATTCTTATATCTTGCTTGCAGTTGATTATGTTTCCAAATGGGTGGAAGCAAAAGAAACCAGAACTGACGATGCTAAAGTTGTTTGTGATTTTGTCAGGTCTAACATATTTTGTAGGTTTGGAGTGCCCAGAGCAATCATCAGTGATCAAGGGACTCACTTCTGCAATTTGAGAATGGAGACATTGCTGAAGAAGTATGGGGTGCATCATAAAACATCAACTCCCTATCATCCACAGACTAACGGGCAAGATGAAGTTTCAAACAGGGAAATCAATGGAATTTTGGAAAAGACTGTTAATCCAAACAGGAAGGATTGGAGCCAAAGGTTGGATGATACCTTATGGGCTTACAGGACATCCTACAAAACCCCGATTGGAATGAGTCCACATAGGCTGATTTATGGGAAAAGATGCCACCTACCTGTGGAATTGGAGCATAAGGCGTATTGGGCTGTGAGGAAAATGAATTTGGACCTTGAAAGTGCTGGGAAGGAGAGAAAATTGAAGTTGAAGAGCTGGATGAAATAAGAAGGGAATCATTTGAAAATTCATGGATTTACAAAGAACGAACAAGAGTGGCCCATGACAAGCTAATCCAACCAAAAGACTTCTCTCCTGGAGACAAAGTGTTATTATTCAACTCAAGACTCAAGTTGATGCTAGTTAAACTTCGTTCCAGATGGGAAGGTCCATTTATTGTTACTCATGTATATCCTTTTGGTGCTGTGCAGATTATGAAGGATGGAGAGCATGATCCATTCACTGTGAATGGACATATGTTGAAGAAATTCCTTGGGACCCTACCATCAGAGCCATTGGAGGAGATCACACTCCTCCAACCTATTTATCAATAAGATCCATCAGGTTGTACCTCTCCTTCACATTTTCTTACTGTTGTGATTCAATTAGAAATCTTCTTAAATGTTAAATTCACTTAAATTCATCGAGGACACTACATCATTTAAGTGTGGGGGAGGGAACCTTTGTAGTATAGGATTTTTATTTGATGTTTGTTTTCAAAAATAAAAAATAAAAATAAAAAAAAATGTGTGTTTTCAATTTTTTTTTGTTTGTGTTTATTTTTCAATTTTTGGTGTGTTTCTGAAATTTTTGAGCTGAAATGATTATCAATACCATTTTTGAAACCCATGTCAATGATTGAACCAATCTATTTCATGAAACTGATCTTAAATGAATTCTGAAATAACTTTGTTTCAAGTTCAAATCTTTTGGAAATTCATGAAAAGTACACTGATTTTTGAATCTCATGCCATATTTCACTGTCTATATCTTTGAAAAAACTTTCCCGTGAGGCTTCTAAACCATTTTTGTCATATTATTTTCATTCACCTCATTTATTCAGAGAACCAGGTCATGCTTGCTTTAATCAGAATTTGATTTATTCCTTTCAAAACTTGAGGGTTGGGGTACGTGTGTTTTAAATGATTGAGGCATTTATTTTGTTTGAAGCCCCCTTTTCAAAATAATCCTTTTCATTATGGCCCACCTTTACATTTATCCTTCATTGTAGCCCCTAGTAGCCATGAATTGCCTGTTTGGTTAGCCACATTACAAGCCAATTTTCCCTATCATACCTGCTCTTGAAATAAAATTGCATGATCTAGTTGAACTTAAGTGTGGGGGAAGATGTCTTGTGGTGTACTACCTCATTTGGTTATACATTGGGTGGAAAATAAATTGTGGAAGAGATGTGTGTGATGCTGAAAAATTATTCTGTTGAAAGCTGTGCCTTTTCTGGAGCTCTTATGAAAAGAGAAGCCGTGCCTTTCTGGAGCTTCCAATGTAAAAAGAAAGTTGTGCCTATCTGGAGCTTTAAAAAAATCATGTTTGAAAAGATTGAAATGTTTGCTGCTGAGCTGATTGAATGATTATGGAGCCTATTTTCAACAAAGGGGAAGTGAAGGAGACCATATTTGAGTGAAATCTAGAATCTTGCAATTTTGCTTCAATAAGAGCCAAGCCTTCCTTTTTCGGCCTCAGAACTTTTAACATATAAATCCTACCAACCAGAAGCCACAGAACAACCCTGAAAAGTCCTCATGATAAACACATGTCCTTGACTCACATCGGGTGGAGAAGTAGGAATTTATCAAACCTATGGTGACTCTTGTGTGAGTTTGGATGAGAAAAGCCTTGTCCAGCCTTTACATTTGTGAGATGAGAGAGAATTCATGTGAGGTAGGTGTTCTGTGTGAATGGGATAAGAAATGAAGTGGAAATATATTAAAATCTTAAATAGATAACTTTAAATAACAGTTTTTGATGAGGCATGATATCTTTTTGTTTCTTGAAATTGATTTGATTGATCTCATTGATATGTGTTTTGATTTTGATTTGATTTGATTTTTACTTATCCAGGAGTCCAAGTGGTAAGTGTGGGGGAATTGATAGAGAAAATATTTTCAATTAATTTATATTGAATATCATTTTTTTAAACCCACAAAATTTTTCCTCTAAGATGAATTGTTTCATTTTTATGATAATGGTGTTATTTTGAGCTGAATAGTAAAAATTGGCCATTTTGGATTTTTAACAGTTTTTAATTATTTCGGTAGTTTTGACATATCATTATCTAAACTGATCCAAATTTCATAATTCTTTATTTTCCTGATTCTACACATCCAGGGTTTCATTTAATATATTTGGACCAAAATCTGAATCGGCCATATTGAAGCTCAAAGGAAGCTCACAAGTTTGCTCAAGAAAACTGTTTTCAGTTGTGCCTAGTTTTGATGTGGGATCCATAAATCATTAACTGTGAGCCCAAAGCTAGTGAAATTCGGTGGGTGGATGCGCAAGGAGTTTTGGATCATCTTTAATGAAGGAAGCACCGAGGGAATTGGCCGTCTATGGGGTAATTAACTCACCCTAATCCGGAGGATTTCGTTTTGGAGAGTCTGACTGGACAGAAACAATGCTCATAGTAAAACGGTCATACCTCTCGGAATACATGTCCAAATCCGCTGAGATTTTGAGGACACACGGACAAGGGAATTATGAACAACATTGAAGAAGGTCTCAACGCTTTAAGATGTCATTTATTGGGGATACAACGCGTCGACATTCGGGGGAATCATTCTAGCTATAAAAGGAGGAGAGCTCCACCCTCTCAAGGCATCCATTCTCCACCCCATTCCTTCTGGGACATCAAGAAGAAGATCTTTTCGGTTTTATTTTTTATTTATTTTTTTCATAGTTTTTTAATTCCTTCTTCTTCCCCATTCAAATCGATTACCGTTACCATGGTGGGGTAAACATTTGGAGTGATTGGGGAAAGGTAGGTTTTCTACATTGTAATGCTTGAGTTCTTGGACGCAATTGAATAAATTTCTTTCTTCTTCAAAGTTTTTTTCAATTTATTATAGTAGATTTTATAATCAAGTGCGATCGTTCTTGAATATTAATTCCGTTATTTATTTTTGCCTTGGTAAAATAATCAATATCTCCCTCCACTAATTTCTGGTTTATATACGATGGAATAAACCAGGAATTAGTGGTGAAGTACTCGACGATCGTCAGTACGTGTAAAAGGTGTAGTGAACGTTCTTGATTGTTTGGGAAAAACAAAACCCGATCGGGTATTTCCCATTTCAATTGAGGATATTCAATACAACTATTTTACACATGGAAGGAGAGTTGACCAAACCGAGATCTTGGTAAGGTTTTCTCTCACAATAACAATTTCACCAAGGAAGTGAGAGGAAACGATTGTGGAAACTCAGTTTAATCAACTAAGAAGAAGTGGTTTGAATTAAATTGAACAAGGATAGTATTATAATTAAGAAACCGACCCCGACCTAATCACCCTTTTAATATCATTGTTTTTTAATCATTTGAATTTCAAATTTCCGTTCACAACATTTTTACCCCCGTTTTAAAGTGACAAACCGTTTTGTGTGCACTCCTCTTCGAGAGACATCCTAGGTCAACCACATTACTACATTTTAACATAGGAAATAATTGTTTTTCCACGCTCTACGACAGGCGTGCGTCACTAATCCCCAAATAATAGGTCCATTTTGTGGATGAAATCAGTGGAACCAATGATTAATTATTCATCTGATGAGGACTTCGTCT
>CAUJRU010003469.1:22135-45107 GCA_963277665.1 Viscum album | reverse complement strand
TTTTGGATTTAGAGTTTTGGGATTAGGGTTTCACGTAAGGGGTTTTGGGACTAGGTTTTTGGATTTATGGTGTTGGTTTTAGGGTTTATGTTTTAGATTTAAGGTTTGGGTTTAGGTTTTAAGTTTTAGGGTTAAGGATTTCAATATTATCTTGTATGGGATATGTTTTGGGGTTTAGTTTTCAGATTTTTTTATTTAGAGTTCAGGGATTATGGTTTCGGGTGTAGGGTTTTCGGACTAGGTTTTAGGATTTTGGGGTTGGGTTTTAGGGTTTTGGTATTAGATTTAAGGGTCGGGTTTTAGGTTTTATGTTTTATGGTTAAGGATTTAAAGACAAGGTCATAGGGGATACGTTTTGGGGTTTTGGGTTCAGCTTTTAGGATTTAGATTTTAGCGATTAGGTTTTTTAGGTATGGAGTTTTAAGACTGTGTTTTTGGATTTTGGGTTTTGGTCTTAGGGTTTTGGCTTTATATTTAAGGGAAGGGGTTTAGGTTTTATGTTTTAGGGTTAATAATTTTAAGATTAGGGTATAGAGGATATGTTTTCGGGTTTGGCATTAAACTTTTTGGATTTAGAGTTTAGGAATTTCAATATTAGTGTATAGGGGATATCTTTTTTGTTTTCGGGTTTAGTTTTTTTCATTTACAGGTTGGGGATTAGGGATTCATTTATAGGGTTTTGGGACTCAGTTTTAGGATTTTGGGTTTTGGTTTCAAATTAAAGGGATGGGGTTTAGGTTTTTTATTTTTGGGTTAAGGATTTCAATATTAGGGTATAGGGGATATTTTTCTGTGTTTAGGGATCAGATTTTTGGATTTTGATTTTTTGAATTAGGGTTTCAGGTATAGGGTTTTGGGACTGGGTTTTAGGATTTTGGGTTTTAGTTTTAGGGTTTTGGTTTTATATTGAAGGGTCATGGCTTATGTTTTATGTTTTAGGGTTAAAGATTTCAAGATTCGGGTGTGGGGGATATGTTTTTGTGTTTTGGGTCAGCTTTTTGGATTTAGAGTTTAGATATTATGGTTTCGGTTATAGGGTTTTGGGACTTGGTTTTAGGATTTTGGGGTTTGGTTTTAGGGTTTTGGTTTTAGGGTTTTGGTTTCTTATTTAAGGGATAGGGTTTAGGTTTATGTTTTAGGGTGAAGGGTTCAATATTAGGGTATAGGGGATATGCTTTTGGGTTTAGGGTTGAGCTTTTTGGATTTAGAGTTTTGGGATTAGGGTTTCGGTTATAGGGTTTTCGGACTAGGTTTTAGGATTTTGGGTTTTGGTTTTCTGGTTTTGGTTTTAGATTTAAGGGTTAGGGTTTAGGTTTTATGTTTTAGAGTTAATTATTTCAAGATTAGGGTAGAGGGAATATGTTTCTAGGTTTAGGGTTCAGCCTTTTGGATTTATTGTTTAGGGATTAGGGTATCAGGTATAGGGTTTTGTTAATAGGTTTTAGGATTTTGTGTTTTCATTTTTGGGTTTTGGTTTTAGATTTTAGAGGTAGGGTTTACGTTTTGTGTTTCAGTGTTGAGGATTTCAAGATTAAGGTATTGGGGATATGTTTTGGGTATAGGTTTCAGCTCTTTGGATTTAGAGTTTGGGGATTACGGTTCCGGGTATAGGGTTTTGGGACGAGGTTTTAGGATTTTTTGTTTTGCTTTTAGGGTTTTGGTTTTAGATTTAAGGGATAGGGTTTAGTTTTTATGTTTCGAGGTTAGTAATTTTGAGATTAGGGTATAGGGGATATGATTTTGGGTTTAGAGTTCATAATTTTAGATTTAGAATTTAGGGATTATGGTTTCGGGTATAGGGTTTTGGGACTAGGATTTTGGGTTTTGGTTTTTGGTTTTTGGTTTTTGGTATTAGATTTTAGTGTTAGGGATTAGGTTTTATGTTTTAGGGTTATGTATTTCAATATTAGGGTATAGGGTATATGTATTTGGGTTTGGGGTTCAGCTTTTGGGATTTAGAGTTTTAGGATTTGGGTTTCGGGTATAGGGTATTGGGACTATGTTTTAGAGTTGTGGGTTTTGGTTTTAGATTTAAGTGCTAGGGTTTAGGTTTTAGATTTAAGTCCTAGGTTTTAGGTTTTGTGTTTTTGGGATATGGGTTTCAATATTAGGATATAGGGTATATGTTTTTGCGTTTAGGGTTCAGATTTTTGGATTTAGAGTTTTGGGATTAAGGTATTGGGTGTACGGTTTTGGGATTAAGTTTTAAGATTTTGGGTTTTGGGTTTTTGGTTTTGGTTTTAGATTTAAGGGACAGTGTTTCGAATTTATGTTTTATGGTTAAAGATTTCAAGATTATGGTATAGGGAATATGTTTTGGGGTTTAGGGTTCAGCCTTTTGGATTTAGAGTTTAGGGAGTTGGGTTTGAGGCATAGGGTTTGGGGACTAGCTTTAGGATTTTGGGTTTGGGTTTTAGAATTTTGTTTTTATATTTAAGTGATATGGTATAGGTTTTATGTTTTAGGGTTATGGATTTCAATTTTAGGGTATAGGGGGTATGTTTTCGAGTTTAGGGTTCAGATTTTTGGATTTAGAGTTTAGTGATTAGCTTTTCGGGTATAGGATTTTGGGACTAGATTTTTGGATTTTGGATTTTGGTTTTTGATTTAAGTGACAGGGTTTAGGTTTTATGTTTTATGGTTAAGGATTTTCAGAATTGGGTATGGGGTATATGTTTTTGGGTTTGGGGTTCAGCTTTTTGGATTTAGAGTTTAGGGATTTGGGTTTGGTGTATAGGGTTTTGGGACTAGGTTTTAGGATTTTTGGTTCTGGTTTTAGGGTTTGGGTTTTAGAATTAAGGGTTCGGGTTTAGGTTTTCTATTTTAGGGTTTAGGATTCTAAGATTAGGGTATAGGTTATATGCTTTTGGGTTTCGGGTTCGAATTTTTGGATTTAGAGTTTAGGGTTAGGGTTTCACGTATTGGGTCTTGGGTCTAGGTTTTAGGATTTTGGGTTTTGGTTTTAGGGTTTTGGTTTTAGATTTATGCGATAGGGTTTAGGTTTTATGTTTTTGGGTTAATTATTTTGATATTACTGTATAGGGTATATGTTTTTGGGTTTAGGTTTCAGATTTTAGGTTTTGGAGTTTAAGGATTAGGGTTTCAGGTATGGGGTTTTGGAAAAAGGTTTCAGGATTTTTGTGTTTTTCTTTTAGAATTTTGGTTTTAGATTTAAGGTATATGGTTTATGTTTTATATTTTAGGGTTTAGGATTTCAATATTAGGGTATAGGGGATATGTTTTTGGGTTTAGGGTTCAGTTTTTTAGATTTAGAGTTTAGGGATTACGGTGTAGGGTATAGTGTTCTGGCACTAGGTTTTAGGATTTTGGGTTTTTGTTTTAGGGTTTTGGTTTTAGATTTAAGGGATAGAGATTAGATTTTATATTTTATGGTTAAGTATTTTATGATTAGGGTATAGGGGATATGTTTTAGGGTTTATGGTTCACCTTTTTGGATTTAGAATTTCAGGATTAGAGTTTCGGGTATAGGGTTTTGAGACTAGGTTTGAGGATTTTGGGTTTTGGTTTTAGGGTTTTGGTTTTAGATTTAACAGCTAGGGTTTAGGTTTTATATTTAGGAGTAAGGATTTCAAGATTAGGGTATAGAGGATATGTATTTGGGTTTAGGGTACATATTTTTTTGATTTAGAGTTTATGGATTAGTGTTTCGTGTATAGGGTTTTGGGACTAGGTTTTAAGATTTGGGGTTTTGGTTTTAGGGTTTTTGTTTTAGATATAAGGGTTATGGTTTAGGTTTTCTGTTTTAGGGTTAAGTATTTTAAGATTATGGTATAGGGTATATGTTTTTCGGTTTAGGGTTCAGCTTTTTTTATTTAGAGTTTATGGATTAGGGTTTCGGTTATAGGGTTTTGGGAGTAGGTTTTAGGATTTTGGGTTTTGGTTTTTTGGTTTTGGTCTTAAATGTAAGGGATAGGGTTAAGGTTTTAGGTTTTAGGGTTAAGTATTTCATGATTAGGGTATGGGGATATGTTTTTGGGTTTAGGGTTCTGCTTTTTGGATTTGGAGTTTATGGATTTGGGTTTCAGGTATAGGGTTTTGGGACTTGGTTTTATGATTTTCTATTTTGGTTTTAGGGTTTTGGTGTTAGTTTAAGGGCTAGGGTTCGGTTTTTTTGTTTTAGGGTTAAAGAATTAAATATTACAATATAGGGGATATGTTTCGGGGTTTAGGGTTCAACTTTTCAGATTTAGATTTTAGTTATTAGGGTTTTGGTTATAGGATTTCGGGACTAGGTTTTAGGATTTTGGGTTTTGGTTATAGCATTTTGGTTTTAGTTTTAAGGTCTAGGGTTTAGGTTTTATTTTTTAGGGTTAATAATTTCAATATTAGGGTATAGGGGATATTTTTTTGGGTTCTAGGTTTTTATTTTTGGATTTAGAGTTTTGGGATTAGGGTTTCACGTAAGGGGTTTTGGGACTAGGTTTTTGGATTTATGGTGTTGGTTTTAGGGTTTATGTTTTAGATTTAAGGTTTGGGTTTAGGTTTTAAGTTTTAGGGTTAAGGATTTCAATATTATCTTGTATGGGATATGTTTTGGGGTTTAGTTTTCAGATTTTTTTATTTAGAGTTCAGGGATTATGGTTTCGGGTGTAGGGTTTTCGGACTAGGTTTTAGGATTTTGGGGTTGGGTTTTAGGGTTTTGGTATTAGATTTAAGGGTCGGGTTTTAGGTTTTATGTTTTATGGTTAAGGATTTAAAGACAAGGTCATAGGGGATACGTTTTGGGGTTTTGGGTTCAGCTTTTAGGATTTAGATTTTAGCGATTAGGTTTTTTAGGTATGGAGTTTTAAGACTGTGTTTTTGGATTTTGGGTTTTGGTCTTAGGGTTTTGGCTTTATATTTAAGGGAAGGGGTTTAGGTTTTATGTTTTAGGGTTAATAATTTTAAGATTAGGGTATAGAGGATATGTTTTCGGGTTTGGCATTAAACTTTTTGGATTTAGAGTTTAGGAATTTCAATATTAGTGTATAGGGGATATCTTTTTTGTTTTCGGGTTTAGTTTTTTTCATTTACAGGTTGGGGATTAGGGATTCATTTATAGGGTTTTGGGACTCAGTTTTAGGATTTTGGGTTTTGGTTTCAAATTAAAGGGATGGGGTTTAGGTTTTTTATTTTTGGGTTAAGGATTTCAATATTAGGGTATAGGGGATATTTTTCTGTGTTTAGGGATCAGATTTTTGGATTTTGATTTTTTGAATTAGGGTTTCAGGTATAGGGTTTTGGGACTGGGTTTTAGGATTTTGGGTTTTAGTTTTAGGGTTTTGGTTTTATATTGAAGGGTCATGGCTTATGTTTTATGTTTTAGGGTTAAAGATTTCAAGATTCGGGTGTGGGGGATATGTTTTTGTGTTTTGGGTCAGCTTTTTGGATTTAGAGTTTAGATATTATGGTTTCGGTTATAGGGTTTTGGGACTTGGTTTTAGGATTTTGGGGTTTGGTTTTAGGGTTTTGGTTTTAGGGTTTTGGTTTCTTATTTAAGGGATAGGGTTTAGGTTTATGTTTTAGGGTGAAGGGTTCAATATTAGGGTATAGGGGATATGCTTTTGGGTTTAGGGTTGAGCTTTTTGGATTTAGAGTTTTGGGATTAGGGTTTCGGTTATAGGGTTTTCGGACTAGGTTTTAGGATTTTGGGTTTTGGTTTTCTGGTTTTGGTTTTAGATTTAAGGGTTAGGGTTTAGGTTTTATGTTTTAGAGTTAATTATTTCAAGATTAGGGTAGAGGGAATATGTTTCTAGGTTTAGGGTTCAGCCTTTTGGATTTATTGTTTAGGGATTAGGGTATCAGGTATAGGGTTTTGTTAATAGGTTTTAGGATTTTGTGTTTTCATTTTTGGGTTTTGGTTTTAGATTTTAGAGGTAGGGTTTACGTTTTGTGTTTCAGTGTTGAGGATTTCAAGATTAAGGTATTGGGGATATGTTTTGGGTATAGGTTTCAGCTCTTTGGATTTAGAGTTTGGGGATTACGGTTCCGGGTATAGGGTTTTGGGACGAGGTTTTAGGATTTTTTGTTTTGCTTTTAGGGTTTTGGTTTTAGATTTAAGGGATAGGGTTTAGTTTTTATGTTTCGAGGTTAGTAATTTTGAGATTAGGGTATAGGGGATATGATTTTGGGTTTAGAGTTCATAATTTTAGATTTAGAATTTAGGGATTATGGTTTCGGGTATAGGGTTTTGGGACTAGGATTTTGGGTTTTGGTTTTTGGTTTTTGGTTTTTGGTATTAGATTTTAGTGTTAGGGATTAGGTTTTATGTTTTAGGGTTATGTATTTCAATATTAGGGTATAGGGTATATGTATTTGGGTTTGGGGTTCAGCTTTTGGGATTTAGAGTTTTAGGATTTGGGTTTCGGGTATAGGGTATTGGGACTATGTTTTAGAGTTGTGGGTTTTGGTTTTAGATTTAAGTGCTAGGGTTTAGGTTTTAGATTTAAGTCCTAGGTTTTAGGTTTTGTGTTTTTGGGATATGGGTTTCAATATTAGGATATAGGGTATATGTTTTTGCGTTTAGGGTTCAGATTTTTGGATTTAGAGTTTTGGGATTAAGGTATTGGGTGTACGGTTTTGGGATTAAGTTTTAAGATTTTGGGTTTTGGGTTTTTGGTTTTGGTTTTAGATTTAAGGGACAGTGTTTCGAATTTATGTTTTATGGTTAAAGATTTCAAGATTATGGTATAGGGAATATGTTTTGGGGTTTAGGGTTCAGCCTTTTGGATTTAGAGTTTAGGGAGTTGGGTTTGAGGCATAGGGTTTGGGGACTAGCTTTAGGATTTTGGGTTTGGGTTTTAGAATTTTGTTTTTATATTTAAGTGATATGGTATAGGTTTTATGTTTTAGGGTTATGGATTTCAATTTTAGGGTATAGGGGGTATGTTTTCGAGTTTAGGGTTCAGATTTTTGGATTTAGAGTTTAGTGATTAGCTTTTCGGGTATAGGATTTTGGGACTAGATTTTTGGATTTTGGATTTTGGTTTTTGATTTAAGTGACAGGGTTTAGGTTTTATGTTTTATGGTTAAGGATTTTCAGAATTGGGTATGGGGTATATGTTTTTGGGTTTGGGGTTCAGCTTTTTGGATTTAGAGTTTAGGGATTTGGGTTTGGTGTATAGGGTTTTGGGACTAGGTTTTAGGATTTTTGGTTCTGGTTTTAGGGTTTGGGTTTTAGAATTAAGGGTTCGGGTTTAGGTTTTCTATTTTAGGGTTTAGGATTCTAAGATTAGGGTATAGGTTATATGCTTTTGGGTTTCGGGTTCGAATTTTTGGATTTAGAGTTTAGGGTTAGGGTTTCACGTATTGGGTCTTGGGTCTAGGTTTTAGGATTTTGGGTTTTGGTTTTAGGGTTTTGGTTTTAGATTTATGCGATAGGGTTTAGGTTTTATGTTTTTGGGTTAATTATTTTGATATTACTGTATAGGGTATATGTTTTTGGGTTTAGGTTTCAGATTTTAGGTTTTGGAGTTTAAGGATTAGGGTTTCAGGTATGGGGTTTTGGAAAAAGGTTTCAGGATTTTTGTGTTTTTCTTTTAGAATTTTGGTTTTAGATTTAAGGTATATGGTTTATGTTTTATATTTTAGGGTTTAGGATTTCAATATTAGGGTATAGGGGATATGTTTTTGGGTTTAGGGTTCAGTTTTTTAGATTTAGAGTTTAGGGATTACGGTGTAGGGTATAGTGTTCTGGCACTAGGTTTTAGGATTTTGGGTTTTTGTTTTAGGGTTTTGGTTTTAGATTTAAGGGATAGAGATTAGATTTTATATTTTATGGTTAAGTATTTTATGATTAGGGTATAGGGGATATGTTTTAGGGTTTATGGTTCACCTTTTTGGATTTAGAATTTCAGGATTAGAGTTTCGGGTATAGGGTTTTGAGACTAGGTTTGAGGATTTTGGGTTTTGGTTTTAGGGTTTTGGTTTTAGATTTAACAGCTAGGGTTTAGGTTTTATATTTAGGAGTAAGGATTTCAAGATTAGGGTATAGAGGATATGTATTTGGGTTTAGGGTACATATTTTTTTGATTTAGAGTTTATGGATTAGTGTTTCGTGTATAGGGTTTTGGGACTAGGTTTTAAGATTTGGGGTTTTGGTTTTAGGGTTTTTGTTTTAGATATAAGGGTTATGGTTTAGGTTTTCTGTTTTAGGGTTAAGTATTTTAAGATTATGGTATAGGGTATATGTTTTTCGGTTTAGGGTTCAGCTTTTTTTATTTAGAGTTTATGGATTAGGGTTTCGGTTATAGGGTTTTGGGAGTAGGTTTTAGGATTTTGGGTTTTGGTTTTTTGGTTTTGGTCTTAAATGTAAGGGATAGGGTTAAGGTTTTAGGTTTTAGGGTTAAGTATTTCATGATTAGGGTATGGGGATATGTTTTTGGGTTTAGGGTTCTGCTTTTTGGATTTGGAGTTTATGGATTTGGGTTTCAGGTATAGGGTTTTGGGACTTGGTTTTATGATTTTCTATTTTGGTTTTAGGGTTTTGGTGTTAGTTTAAGGGCTAGGGTTCGGTTTTTTTGTTTTAGGGTTAAAGAATTAAATATTACAATATAGGGGATATGTTTCGGGGTTTAGGGTTCAACTTTTCAGATTTAGATTTTAGTTATTAGGGTTTTGGTTATAGGATTTCGGGACTAGGTTTTAGGATTTTGGGTTTTGGTTATAGCATTTTGGTTTTAGTTTTAAGGTCTAGGGTTTAGGTTTTATTTTTTAGGGTTAATAATTTCAATATTAGGGTATAGGGGATATTTTTTTGGGTTCTAGGTTTTTATTTTTGGATTTAGAGTTTTGGGATTAGGGTTTCACGTAAGGGGTTTTGGGACTAGGTTTTTGGATTTATGGTGTTGGTTTTAGGGTTTATGTTTTAGATTTAAGGTTTGGGTTTAGGTTTTAAGTTTTAGGGTTAAGGATTTCAATATTATCTTGTATGGGATATGTTTTGGGGTTTAGTTTTCAGATTTTTTTATTTAGAGTTCAGGGATTATGGTTTCGGGTGTAGGGTTTTCGGACTAGGTTTTAGGATTTTGGGGTTGGGTTTTAGGGTTTTGGTATTAGATTTAAGGGTCGGGTTTTAGGTTTTATGTTTTATGGTTAAGGATTTAAAGACAAGGTCATAGGGGATACGTTTTGGGGTTTTGGGTTCAGCTTTTAGGATTTAGATTTTAGCGATTAGGTTTTTTAGGTATGGAGTTTTAAGACTGTGTTTTTGGATTTTGGGTTTTGGTCTTAGGGTTTTGGCTTTATATTTAAGGGAAGGGGTTTAGGTTTTATGTTTTAGGGTTAATAATTTTAAGATTAGGGTATAGAGGATATGTTTTCGGGTTTGGCATTAAACTTTTTGGATTTAGAGTTTAGGAATTTCAATATTAGTGTATAGGGGATATCTTTTTTGTTTTCGGGTTTAGTTTTTTTCATTTACAGGTTGGGGATTAGGGATTCATTTATAGGGTTTTGGGACTCAGTTTTAGGATTTTGGGTTTTGGTTTCAAATTAAAGGGATGGGGTTTAGGTTTTTTATTTTTGGGTTAAGGATTTCAATATTAGGGTATAGGGGATATTTTTCTGTGTTTAGGGATCAGATTTTTGGATTTTGATTTTTTGAATTAGGGTTTCAGGTATAGGGTTTTGGGACTGGGTTTTAGGATTTTGGGTTTTAGTTTTAGGGTTTTGGTTTTATATTGAAGGGTCATGGCTTATGTTTTATGTTTTAGGGTTAAAGATTTCAAGATTCGGGTGTGGGGGATATGTTTTTGTGTTTTGGGTCAGCTTTTTGGATTTAGAGTTTAGATATTATGGTTTCGGTTATAGGGTTTTGGGACTTGGTTTTAGGATTTTGGGGTTTGGTTTTAGGGTTTTGGTTTTAGGGTTTTGGTTTCTTATTTAAGGGATAGGGTTTAGGTTTATGTTTTAGGGTGAAGGGTTCAATATTAGGGTATAGGGGATATGCTTTTGGGTTTAGGGTTGAGCTTTTTGGATTTAGAGTTTTGGGATTAGGGTTTCGGTTATAGGGTTTTCGGACTAGGTTTTAGGATTTTGGGTTTTGGTTTTCTGGTTTTGGTTTTAGATTTAAGGGTTAGGGTTTAGGTTTTATGTTTTAGAGTTAATTATTTCAAGATTAGGGTAGAGGGAATATGTTTCTAGGTTTAGGGTTCAGCCTTTTGGATTTATTGTTTAGGGATTAGGGTATCAGGTATAGGGTTTTGTTAATAGGTTTTAGGATTTTGTGTTTTCATTTTTGGGTTTTGGTTTTAGATTTTAGAGGTAGGGTTTACGTTTTGTGTTTCAGTGTTGAGGATTTCAAGATTAAGGTATTGGGGATATGTTTTGGGTATAGGTTTCAGCTCTTTGGATTTAGAGTTTGGGGATTACGGTTCCGGGTATAGGGTTTTGGGACGAGGTTTTAGGATTTTTTGTTTTGCTTTTAGGGTTTTGGTTTTAGATTTAAGGGATAGGGTTTAGTTTTTATGTTTCGAGGTTAGTAATTTTGAGATTAGGGTATAGGGGATATGATTTTGGGTTTAGAGTTCATAATTTTAGATTTAGAATTTAGGGATTATGGTTTCGGGTATAGGGTTTTGGGACTAGGATTTTGGGTTTTGGTTTTTGGTTTTTGGTTTTTGGTATTAGATTTTAGTGTTAGGGATTAGGTTTTATGTTTTAGGGTTATGTATTTCAATATTAGGGTATAGGGTATATGTATTTGGGTTTGGGGTTCAGCTTTTGGGATTTAGAGTTTTAGGATTTGGGTTTCGGGTATAGGGTATTGGGACTATGTTTTAGAGTTGTGGGTTTTGGTTTTAGATTTAAGTGCTAGGGTTTAGGTTTTAGATTTAAGTCCTAGGTTTTAGGTTTTGTGTTTTTGGGATATGGGTTTCAATATTAGGATATAGGGTATATGTTTTTGCGTTTAGGGTTCAGATTTTTGGATTTAGAGTTTTGGGATTAAGGTATTGGGTGTACGGTTTTGGGATTAAGTTTTAAGATTTTGGGTTTTGGGTTTTTGGTTTTGGTTTTAGATTTAAGGGACAGTGTTTCGAATTTATGTTTTATGGTTAAAGATTTCAAGATTATGGTATAGGGAATATGTTTTGGGGTTTAGGGTTCAGCCTTTTGGATTTAGAGTTTAGGGAGTTGGGTTTGAGGCATAGGGTTTGGGGACTAGCTTTAGGATTTTGGGTTTGGGTTTTAGAATTTTGTTTTTATATTTAAGTGATATGGTATAGGTTTTATGTTTTAGGGTTATGGATTTCAATTTTAGGGTATAGGGGGTATGTTTTCGAGTTTAGGGTTCAGATTTTTGGATTTAGAGTTTAGTGATTAGCTTTTCGGGTATAGGATTTTGGGACTAGATTTTTGGATTTTGGATTTTGGTTTTTGATTTAAGTGACAGGGTTTAGGTTTTATGTTTTATGGTTAAGGATTTTCAGAATTGGGTATGGGGTATATGTTTTTGGGTTTGGGGTTCAGCTTTTTGGATTTAGAGTTTAGGGATTTGGGTTTGGTGTATAGGGTTTTGGGACTAGGTTTTAGGATTTTTGGTTCTGGTTTTAGGGTTTGGGTTTTAGAATTAAGGGTTCGGGTTTAGGTTTTCTATTTTAGGGTTTAGGATTCTAAGATTAGGGTATAGGTTATATGCTTTTGGGTTTCGGGTTCGAATTTTTGGATTTAGAGTTTAGGGTTAGGGTTTCACGTATTGGGTCTTGGGTCTAGGTTTTAGGATTTTGGGTTTTGGTTTTAGGGTTTTGGTTTTAGATTTATGCGATAGGGTTTAGGTTTTATGTTTTTGGGTTAATTATTTTGATATTACTGTATAGGGTATATGTTTTTGGGTTTAGGTTTCAGATTTTAGGTTTTGGAGTTTAAGGATTAGGGTTTCAGGTATGGGGTTTTGGAAAAAGGTTTCAGGATTTTTGTGTTTTTCTTTTAGAATTTTGGTTTTAGATTTAAGGTATATGGTTTATGTTTTATATTTTAGGGTTTAGGATTTCAATATTAGGGTATAGGGGATATGTTTTTGGGTTTAGGGTTCAGTTTTTTAGATTTAGAGTTTAGGGATTACGGTGTAGGGTATAGTGTTCTGGCACTAGGTTTTAGGATTTTGGGTTTTTGTTTTAGGGTTTTGGTTTTAGATTTAAGGGATAGAGATTAGATTTTATATTTTATGGTTAAGTATTTTATGATTAGGGTATAGGGGATATGTTTTAGGGTTTATGGTTCACCTTTTTGGATTTAGAATTTCAGGATTAGAGTTTCGGGTATAGGGTTTTGAGACTAGGTTTGAGGATTTTGGGTTTTGGTTTTAGGGTTTTGGTTTTAGATTTAACAGCTAGGGTTTAGGTTTTATATTTAGGAGTAAGGATTTCAAGATTAGGGTATAGAGGATATGTATTTGGGTTTAGGGTACATATTTTTTTGATTTAGAGTTTATGGATTAGTGTTTCGTGTATAGGGTTTTGGGACTAGGTTTTAAGATTTGGGGTTTTGGTTTTAGGGTTTTTGTTTTAGATATAAGGGTTATGGTTTAGGTTTTCTGTTTTAGGGTTAAGTATTTTAAGATTATGGTATAGGGTATATGTTTTTCGGTTTAGGGTTCAGCTTTTTTTATTTAGAGTTTATGGATTAGGGTTTCGGTTATAGGGTTTTGGGAGTAGGTTTTAGGATTTTGGGTTTTGGTTTTTTGGTTTTGGTCTTAAATGTAAGGGATAGGGTTAAGGTTTTAGGTTTTAGGGTTAAGTATTTCATGATTAGGGTATGGGGATATGTTTTTGGGTTTAGGGTTCTGCTTTTTGGATTTGGAGTTTATGGATTTGGGTTTCAGGTATAGGGTTTTGGGACTTGGTTTTATGATTTTCTATTTTGGTTTTAGGGTTTTGGTGTTAGTTTAAGGGCTAGGGTTCGGTTTTTTTGTTTTAGGGTTAAAGAATTAAATATTACAATATAGGGGATATGTTTCGGGGTTTAGGGTTCAACTTTTCAGATTTAGATTTTAGTTATTAGGGTTTTGGTTATAGGATTTCGGGACTAGGTTTTAGGATTTTGGGTTTTGGTTATAGCATTTTGGTTTTAGTTTTAAGGTCTAGGGTTTAGGTTTTATTTTTTAGGGTTAATAATTTCAATATTAGGGTATAGGGGATATTTTTTTGGGTTCTAGGTTTTTATTTTTGGATTTAGAGTTTTGGGATTAGGGTTTCACGTAAGGGGTTTTGGGACTAGGTTTTTGGATTTATGGTGTTGGTTTTAGGGTTTATGTTTTAGATTTAAGGTTTGGGTTTAGGTTTTAAGTTTTAGGGTTAAGGATTTCAATATTATCTTGTATGGGATATGTTTTGGGGTTTAGTTTTCAGATTTTTTTATTTAGAGTTCAGGGATTATGGTTTCGGGTGTAGGGTTTTCGGACTAGGTTTTAGGATTTTGGGGTTGGGTTTTAGGGTTTTGGTATTAGATTTAAGGGTCGGGTTTTAGGTTTTATGTTTTATGGTTAAGGATTTAAAGACAAGGTCATAGGGGATACGTTTTGGGGTTTTGGGTTCAGCTTTTAGGATTTAGATTTTAGCGATTAGGTTTTTTAGGTATGGAGTTTTAAGACTGTGTTTTTGGATTTTGGGTTTTGGTCTTAGGGTTTTGGCTTTATATTTAAGGGAAGGGGTTTAGGTTTTATGTTTTAGGGTTAATAATTTTAAGATTAGGGTATAGAGGATATGTTTTCGGGTTTGGCATTAAACTTTTTGGATTTAGAGTTTAGGAATTTCAATATTAGTGTATAGGGGATATCTTTTTTGTTTTCGGGTTTAGTTTTTTTCATTTACAGGTTGGGGATTAGGGATTCATTTATAGGGTTTTGGGACTCAGTTTTAGGATTTTGGGTTTTGGTTTCAAATTAAAGGGATGGGGTTTAGGTTTTTTATTTTTGGGTTAAGGATTTCAATATTAGGGTATAGGGGATATTTTTCTGTGTTTAGGGATCAGATTTTTGGATTTTGATTTTTTGAATTAGGGTTTCAGGTATAGGGTTTTGGGACTGGGTTTTAGGATTTTGGGTTTTAGTTTTAGGGTTTTGGTTTTATATTGAAGGGTCATGGCTTATGTTTTATGTTTTAGGGTTAAAGATTTCAAGATTCGGGTGTGGGGGATATGTTTTTGTGTTTTGGGTCAGCTTTTTGGATTTAGAGTTTAGATATTATGGTTTCGGTTATAGGGTTTTGGGACTTGGTTTTAGGATTTTGGGGTTTGGTTTTAGGGTTTTGGTTTTAGGGTTTTGGTTTCTTATTTAAGGGATAGGGTTTAGGTTTATGTTTTAGGGTGAAGGGTTCAATATTAGGGTATAGGGGATATGCTTTTGGGTTTAGGGTTGAGCTTTTTGGATTTAGAGTTTTGGGATTAGGGTTTCGGTTATAGGGTTTTCGGACTAGGTTTTAGGATTTTGGGTTTTGGTTTTCTGGTTTTGGTTTTAGATTTAAGGGTTAGGGTTTAGGTTTTATGTTTTAGAGTTAATTATTTCAAGATTAGGGTAGAGGGAATATGTTTCTAGGTTTAGGGTTCAGCCTTTTGGATTTATTGTTTAGGGATTAGGGTATCAGGTATAGGGTTTTGTTAATAGGTTTTAGGATTTTGTGTTTTCATTTTTGGGTTTTGGTTTTAGATTTTAGAGGTAGGGTTTACGTTTTGTGTTTCAGTGTTGAGGATTTCAAGATTAAGGTATTGGGGATATGTTTTGGGTATAGGTTTCAGCTCTTTGGATTTAGAGTTTGGGGATTACGGTTCCGGGTATAGGGTTTTGGGACGAGGTTTTAGGATTTTTTGTTTTGCTTTTAGGGTTTTGGTTTTAGATTTAAGGGATAGGGTTTAGTTTTTATGTTTCGAGGTTAGTAATTTTGAGATTAGGGTATAGGGGATATGATTTTGGGTTTAGAGTTCATAATTTTAGATTTAGAATTTAGGGATTATGGTTTCGGGTATAGGGTTTTGGGACTAGGATTTTGGGTTTTGGTTTTTGGTTTTTGGTTTTTGGTATTAGATTTTAGTGTTAGGGATTAGGTTTTATGTTTTAGGGTTATGTATTTCAATATTAGGGTATAGGGTATATGTATTTGGGTTTGGGGTTCAGCTTTTGGGATTTAGAGTTTTAGGATTTGGGTTTCGGGTATAGGGTATTGGGACTATGTTTTAGAGTTGTGGGTTTTGGTTTTAGATTTAAGTGCTAGGGTTTAGGTTTTAGATTTAAGTCCTAGGTTTTAGGTTTTGTGTTTTTGGGATATGGGTTTCAATATTAGGATATAGGGTATATGTTTTTGCGTTTAGGGTTCAGATTTTTGGATTTAGAGTTTTGGGATTAAGGTATTGGGTGTACGGTTTTGGGATTAAGTTTTAAGATTTTGGGTTTTGGGTTTTTGGTTTTGGTTTTAGATTTAAGGGACAGTGTTTCGAATTTATGTTTTATGGTTAAAGATTTCAAGATTATGGTATAGGGAATATGTTTTGGGGTTTAGGGTTCAGCCTTTTGGATTTAGAGTTTAGGGAGTTGGGTTTGAGGCATAGGGTTTGGGGACTAGCTTTAGGATTTTGGGTTTGGGTTTTAGAATTTTGTTTTTATATTTAAGTGATATGGTATAGGTTTTATGTTTTAGGGTTATGGATTTCAATTTTAGGGTATAGGGGGTATGTTTTCGAGTTTAGGGTTCAGATTTTTGGATTTAGAGTTTAGTGATTAGCTTTTCGGGTATAGGATTTTGGGACTAGATTTTTGGATTTTGGATTTTGGTTTTTGATTTAAGTGACAGGGTTTAGGTTTTATGTTTTATGGTTAAGGATTTTCAGAATTGGGTATGGGGTATATGTTTTTGGGTTTGGGGTTCAGCTTTTTGGATTTAGAGTTTAGGGATTTGGGTTTGGTGTATAGGGTTTTGGGACTAGGTTTTAGGATTTTTGGTTCTGGTTTTAGGGTTTGGGTTTTAGAATTAAGGGTTCGGGTTTAGGTTTTCTATTTTAGGGTTTAGGATTCTAAGATTAGGGTATAGGTTATATGCTTTTGGGTTTCGGGTTCGAATTTTTGGATTTAGAGTTTAGGGTTAGGGTTTCACGTATTGGGTCTTGGGTCTAGGTTTTAGGATTTTGGGTTTTGGTTTTAGGGTTTTGGTTTTAGATTTATGCGATAGGGTTTAGGTTTTATGTTTTTGGGTTAATTATTTTGATATTACTGTATAGGGTATATGTTTTTGGGTTTAGGTTTCAGATTTTAGGTTTTGGAGTTTAAGGATTAGGGTTTCAGGTATGGGGTTTTGGAAAAAGGTTTCAGGATTTTTGTGTTTTTCTTTTAGAATTTTGGTTTTAGATTTAAGGTATATGGTTTATGTTTTATATTTTAGGGTTTAGGATTTCAATATTAGGGTATAGGGGATATGTTTTTGGGTTTAGGGTTCAGTTTTTTAGATTTAGAGTTTAGGGATTACGGTGTAGGGTATAGTGTTCTGGCACTAGGTTTTAGGATTTTGGGTTTTTGTTTTAGGGTTTTGGTTTTAGATTTAAGGGATAGAGATTAGATTTTATATTTTATGGTTAAGTATTTTATGATTAGGGTATAGGGGATATGTTTTAGGGTTTATGGTTCACCTTTTTGGATTTAGAATTTCAGGATTAGAGTTTCGGGTATAGGGTTTTGAGACTAGGTTTGAGGATTTTGGGTTTTGGTTTTAGGGTTTTGGTTTTAGATTTAACAGCTAGGGTTTAGGTTTTATATTTAGGAGTAAGGATTTCAAGATTAGGGTATAGAGGATATGTATTTGGGTTTAGGGTACATATTTTTTTGATTTAGAGTTTATGGATTAGTGTTTCGTGTATAGGGTTTTGGGACTAGGTTTTAAGATTTGGGGTTTTGGTTTTAGGGTTTTTGTTTTAGATATAAGGGTTATGGTTTAGGTTTTCTGTTTTAGGGTTAAGTATTTTAAGATTATGGTATAGGGTATATGTTTTTCGGTTTAGGGTTCAGCTTTTTTTATTTAGAGTTTATGGATTAGGGTTTCGGTTATAGGGTTTTGGGAGTAGGTTTTAGGATTTTGGGTTTTGGTTTTTTGGTTTTGGTCTTAAATGTAAGGGATAGGGTTAAGGTTTTAGGTTTTAGGGTTAAGTATTTCATGATTAGGGTATGGGGATATGTTTTTGGGTTTAGGGTTCTGCTTTTTGGATTTGGAGTTTATGGATTTGGGTTTCAGGTATAGGGTTTTGGGACTTGGTTTTATGATTTTCTATTTTGGTTTTAGGGTTTTGGTGTTAGTTTAAGGGCTAGGGTTCGGTTTTTTTGTTTTAGGGTTAAAGAATTAAATATTACAATATAGGGGATATGTTTCGGGGTTTAGGGTTCAACTTTTCAGATTTAGATTTTAGTTATTAGGGTTTTGGTTATAGGATTTCGGGACTAGGTTTTAGGATTTTGGGTTTTGGTTATAGCATTTTGGTTTTAGTTTTAAGGTCTAGGGTTTAGGTTTTATTTTTTAGGGTTAATAATTTCAATATTAGGGTATAGGGGATATTTTTTTGGGTTCTAGGTTTTTATTTTTGGATTTAGAGTTTTGGGATTAGGGTTTCACGTAAGGGGTTTTGGGACTAGGTTTTTGGATTTATGGTGTTGGTTTTAGGGTTTATGTTTTAGATTTAAGGTTTGGGTTTAGGTTTTAAGTTTTAGGGTTAAGGATTTCAATATTATCTTGTATGGGATATGTTTTGGGGTTTAGTTTTCAGATTTTTTTATTTAGAGTTCAGGGATTATGGTTTCGGGTGTAGGGTTTTCGGACTAGGTTTTAGGATTTTGGGGTTGGGTTTTAGGGTTTTGGTATTAGATTTAAGGGTCGGGTTTTAGGTTTTATGTTTTATGGTTAAGGATTTAAAGACAAGGTCATAGGGGATACGTTTTGGGGTTTTGGGTTCAGCTTTTAGGATTTAGATTTTAGCGATTAGGTTTTTTAGGTATGGAGTTTTAAGACTGTGTTTTTGGATTTTGGGTTTTGGTCTTAGGGTTTTGGCTTTATATTTAAGGGAAGGGGTTTAGGTTTTATGTTTTAGGGTTAATAATTTTAAGATTAGGGTATAGAGGATATGTTTTCGGGTTTGGCATTAAACTTTTTGGATTTAGAGTTTAGGAATTTCAATATTAGTGTATAGGGGATATCTTTTTTGTTTTCGGGTTTAGTTTTTTTCATTTACAGGTTGGGGATTAGGGATTCATTTATAGGGTTTTGGGACTCAGTTTTAGGATTTTGGGTTTTGGTTTCAAATTAAAGGGATGGGGTTTAGGTTTTTTATTTTTGGGTTAAGGATTTCAATATTAGGGTATAGGGGATATTTTTCTGTGTTTAGGGATCAGATTTTTGGATTTTGATTTTTTGAATTAGGGTTTCAGGTATAGGGTTTTGGGACTGGGTTTTAGGATTTTGGGTTTTAGTTTTAGGGTTTTGGTTTTATATTGAAGGGTCATGGCTTATGTTTTATGTTTTAGGGTTAAAGATTTCAAGATTCGGGTGTGGGGGATATGTTTTTGTGTTTTGGGTCAGCTTTTTGGATTTAGAGTTTAGATATTATGGTTTCGGTTATAGGGTTTTGGGACTTGGTTTTAGGATTTTGGGGTTTGGTTTTAGGGTTTTGGTTTTAGGGTTTTGGTTTCTTATTTAAGGGATAGGGTTTAGGTTTATGTTTTAGGGTGAAGGGTTCAATATTAGGGTATAGGGGATATGCTTTTGGGTTTAGGGTTGAGCTTTTTGGATTTAGAGTTTTGGGATTAGGGTTTCGGTTATAGGGTTTTCGGACTAGGTTTTAGGATTTTGGGTTTTGGTTTTCTGGTTTTGGTTTTAGATTTAAGGGTTAGGGTTTAGGTTTTATGTTTTAGAGTTAATTATTTCAAGATTAGGGTAGAGGGAATATGTTTCTAGGTTTAGGGTTCAGCCTTTTGGATTTATTGTTTAGGGATTAGGGTATCAGGTATAGGGTTTTGTTAATAGGTTTTAGGATTTTGTGTTTTCATTTTTGGGTTTTGGTTTTAGATTTTAGAGGTAGGGTTTACGTTTTGTGTTTCAGTGTTGAGGATTTCAAGATTAAGGTATTGGGGATATGTTTTGGGTATAGGTTTCAGCTCTTTGGATTTAGAGTTTGGGGATTACGGTTCCGGGTATAGGGTTTTGGGACGAGGTTTTAGGATTTTTTGTTTTGCTTTTAGGGTTTTGGTTTTAGATTTAAGGGATAGGGTTTAGTTTTTATGTTTCGAGGTTAGTAATTTTGAGATTAGGGTATAGGGGATATGATTTTGGGTTTAGAGTTCATAATTTTAGATTTAGAATTTAGGGATTATGGTTTCGGGTATAGGGTTTTGGGACTAGGATTTTGGGTTTTGGTTTTTGGTTTTTGGTTTTTGGTATTAGATTTTAGTGTTAGGGATTAGGTTTTATGTTTTAGGGTTATGTATTTCAATATTAGGGTATAGGGTATATGTATTTGGGTTTGGGGTTCAGCTTTTGGGATTTAGAGTTTTAGGATTTGGGTTTCGGGTATAGGGTATTGGGACTATGTTTTAGAGTTGTGGGTTTTGGTTTTAGATTTAAGTGCTAGGGTTTAGGTTTTAGATTTAAGTCCTAGGTTTTAGGTTTTGTGTTTTTGGGATATGGGTTTCAATATTAGGATATAGGGTATATGTTTTTGCGTTTAGGGTTCAGATTTTTGGATTTAGAGTTTTGGGATTAAGGTATTGGGTGTACGGTTTTGGGATTAAGTTTTAAGATTTTGGGTTTTGGGTTTTTGGTTTTGGTTTTAGATTTAAGGGACAGTGTTTCGAATTTATGTTTTATGGTTAAAGATTTCAAGATTATGGTATAGGGAATATGTTTTGGGGTTTAGGGTTCAGCCTTTTGGATTTAGAGTTTAGGGAGTTGGGTTTGAGGCATAGGGTTTGGGGACTAGCTTTAGGATTTTGGGTTTGGGTTTTAGAATTTTGTTTTTATATTTAAGTGATATGGTATAGGTTTTATGTTTTAGGGTTATGGATTTCAATTTTAGGGTATAGGGGGTATGTTTTCGAGTTTAGGGTTCAGATTTTTGGATTTAGAGTTTAGTGATTAGCTTTTCGGGTATAGGATTTTGGGACTAGATTTTTGGATTTTGGATTTTGGTTTTTGATTTAAGTGACAGGGTTTAGGTTTTATGTTTTATGGTTAAGGATTTTCAGAATTGGGTATGGGGTATATGTTTTTGGGTTTGGGGTTCAGCTTTTTGGATTTAGAGTTTAGGGATTTGGGTTTGGTGTATAGGGTTTTGGGACTAGGTTTTAGGATTTTTGGTTCTGGTTTTAGGGTTTGGGTTTTAGAATTAAGGGTTCGGGTTTAGGTTTTCTATTTTAGGGTTTAGGATTCTAAGATTAGGGTATAGGTTATATGCTTTTGGGTTTCGGGTTCGAATTTTTGGATTTAGAGTTTAGGGTTAGGGTTTCACGTATTGGGTCTTGGGTCTAGGTTTTAGGATTTTGGGTTTTGGTTTTAGGGTTTTGGTTTTAGATTTATGCGATAGGGTTTAGGTTTTATGTTTTTGGGTTAATTATTTTGATATTACTGTATAGGGTATATGTTTTTGGGTTTAGGTTTCAGATTTTAGGTTTTGGAGTTTAAGGATTAGGGTTTCAGGTATGGGGTTTTGGAAAAAGGTTTCAGGATTTTTGTGTTTTTCTTTTAGAATTTTGGTTTTAGATTTAAGGTATATGGTTTATGTTTTATATTTTAGGGTTTAGGATTTCAATATTAGGGTATAGGGGATATGTTTTTGGGTTTAGGGTTCAGTTTTTTAGATTTAGAGTTTAGGGATTACGGTGTAGGGTATAGTGTTCTGGCACTAGGTTTTAGGATTTTGGGTTTTTGTTTTAGGGTTTTGGTTTTAGATTTAAGGGATAGAGATTAGATTTTATATTTTATGGTTAAGTATTTTATGATTAGGGTATAGGGGATATGTTTTAGGGTTTATGGTTCACCTTTTTGGATTTAGAATTTCAGGATTAGAGTTTCGGGTATAGGGTTTTGAGACTAGGTTTGAGGATTTTGGGTTTTGGTTTTAGGGTTTTGGTTTTAGATTTAACAGCTAGGGTTTAGGTTTTATATTTAGGAGTAAGGATTTCAAGATTAGGGTATAGAGGATATGTATTTGGGTTTAGGGTACATATTTTTTTGATTTAGAGTTTATGGATTAGTGTTTCGTGTATAGGGTTTTGGGACTAGGTTTTAAGATTTGGGGTTTTGGTTTTAGGGTTTTTGTTTTAGATATAAGGGTTATGGTTTAGGTTTTCTGTTTTAGGGTTAAGTATTTTAAGATTATGGTATAGGGTATATGTTTTTCGGTTTAGGGTTCAGCTTTTTTTATTTAGAGTTTATGGATTAGGGTTTCGGTTATAGGGTTTTGGGAGTAGGTTTTAGGATTTTGGGTTTTGGTTTTTTGGTTTTGGTCTTAAATGTAAGGGATAGGGTTAAGGTTTTAGGTTTTAGGGTTAAGTATTTCATGATTAGGGTATGGGGATATGTTTTTGGGTTTAGGGTTCTGCTTTTTGGATTTGGAGTTTATGGATTTGGGTTTCAGGTATAGGGTTTTGGGACTTGGTTTTATGATTTTCTATTTTGGTTTTAGGGTTTTGGTGTTAGTTTAAGGGCTAGGGTTCGGTTTTTTTGTTTTAGGGTTAAAGAATTAAATATTACAATATAGGGGATATGTTTCGGGGTTTAGGGTTCAACTTTTCAGATTTAGATTTTAGTTATTAGGGTTTTGGTTATAGGATTTCGGGACTAGGTTTTAGGATTTTGGGTTTTGGTTATAGCATTTTGGTTTTAGTTTTAAGGTCTAGGGTTTAGGTTTTATTTTTTAGGGTTAATAATTTCAATATTAGGGTATAGGGGATATTTTTTTGGGTTCTAGGTTTTTATTTTTGGATTTAGAGTTTTGGGATTAGGGTTTCACGTAAGGGGTTTTGGGACTAGGTTTTTGGATTTATGGTGTTGGTTTTAGGGTTTATGTTTTAGATTTAAGGTTTGGGTTTAGGTTTTAAGTTTTAGGGTTAAGGATTTCAATATTATCTTGTATGGGATATGTTTTGGGGTTTAGTTTTCAGATTTTTTTATTTAGAGTTCAGGGATTATGGTTTCGGGTGTAGGGTTTTCGGACTAGGTTTTAGGATTTTGGGGTTGGGTTTTAGGGTTTTGGTATTAGATTTAAGGGTCGGGTTTTTGGTTTTATGTTTTATGGTTAAGGATTTAAAGACAAGGTCATAGGGGATACGTTTTGGGGTTTTGGGTTCAGCTTTTAGGATTTAGATTTTAGCGATTAGGTTTTTTAGGTATGGAGTTTTAAGACTGTGTTTTTGGATTTTGGGTTTTGGTCTTAGGGTTTTGGCTTTATATTTAAGGGAAGGGGTTTAGGTTTTATGTTTTAGGGTTAATAATTTTAAGATTAGGGTATAGAGGATATGTTTTCGGGTTTGGCATTAAACTTTTTGGATTTAGAGTTTAGGAATTTCAATATTAGTGTATAGGGGATATCTTTTTTGTTTTCGGGTTTAGTTTTTTTCATTTACAGGTTGGGGATTAGGGATTCATTTATAGGGTTTTGGGACTCAGTTTTAGGATTTTGGGTTTTGGTTTCAAATTAAAGGGATGGGGTTTAGGTTTTTTATTTTTGGGTTAAGGATTTCAATATTAGGGTATAGGGGATATTTTTCTGTGTTTAGGGATCAGATTTTTGGATTTTGATTTTTTGAATTAGGGTTTCAGGTATAGGGTTTTGGGACTGGGTTTTAGGATTTTGGGTTTTAGTTTTAGGGTTTTGGTTTTATATTGAAGGGTCATGGCTTATGTTTTATGTTTTAGGGTTAAAGATTTCAAGATTCGGGTGTGGGGGATATGTTTTTGTGTTTTGGGTCAGCTTTTTGGATTTAGAGTTTAGATATTATGGTTTCGGTTATAGG